>JAOYMO020450680.1:0-18171 GCA_025802455.2 Iodosphaeria phyllophila | reverse complement strand
ACACGCCCCACCTCAACCGCAAGCACACGATCTTCGGCGAGGTGGCCGACCAGGCCTCGCGCGACGTCGTCGACGCGATCGGGACGACGCCCACCGGCGCCGGCGACCTGCCGAGGTTGCGCTGGCGATTACGCCAGTGTCCCGGCATCGCTACGTATTGTCAGCACGTCGAACAAAGAAGACAGCTGTTCTTCAATCCATCATAACTATCTGCGTTTGCCTGATTGTAGCAGATGCGGTGAAGTCGTACCTCACTTCTACACAGCACGTAGCTATCATATGTTTGCACCTCCGAGAAGCTGCGCCTGACATCCTAACCTTAGAGTTTAAGCCAGAAACCACAACATCAACAGCAAGCTCAACTAGACTTGCGACCGACCGACCGCGACGTCATCTCATCCACTGTAACGAACCTCATCGATCGTGTTTCCTCCCAACTACACAATACGACCTAGGCGGACACAATAAACAGAAACCGTACCAATGATCAATCGACTAATTGATGTAAAGTTGTCGCGACATCAATTACACATAGTAGTAGACAATACGCAGTAGCCGGATTAGCACACACACAAAATGAAGGTACGTCTCTACAAGGAACCAAGACATCAATCAATGCATGACACAACCGCAATGCGCCGGGCCAACGGCCTGCGCGCGCGCTGACACGAGGAGCTCAAACTTGGCGCAACGGACATGTACAGTTCCTACCACTCCGCGACTTCACGACGGTGACGTCGGCGCTCAACTTCACAACGGCCGATTGCAGCGTAACAGGCAGCTGCGACCTCTACACGACCAAAGCAGCCGGTACAGACAAGAAGCTGTACAAGACGATCGACCGCTCTCTAGAATCGCAACAGGCCTCATTGCTCACCCTGGGCGCCTCTCTCCCCCCACCACAGCGCGAGAAGCTCTCGGCGTCTCTGGCGCGCTCAAGCCCCTTCGGCAATCTCTCGGACACCTCCAGCCGGCGCATCTTCGCCTTCCTCATCGCGACGCTCAACGCCAGCCACCCCGACTACGACTTCTCGCACGTTCTACGCCCGACCGATTTCCGCCGCGAGAAGCATCTCCGCCAGGTCGTCGCCAAGATCGACAGCACCATCTACAACGTCCGGCCCCGCGGCGGCGTCTCCACTCCTTCCTCCGTCTTCCACCACCATGCCTACGCCTCCAGTCCCCCTAGCATAAGCAGTCCCACCTGGGGCCCGCAGATGTGGGCCATGATTGACAAGGAGATGAAGTTGGCGGATTGCACGTGCTTCTCGTATTCGCCCGGCGACGACCCGTTTGATGGTGAAGAAGCTGCGATATGGCGTCTACACTACTTCTTCTTCAACAAGACGCTGAAGCGCGTCGCCTATTTCTACGTCCGCGGGGTGCCCGTCGTGGTCAACTCGCCAGCCCTCAGTGCCACGCGCCAAGGCAGTAACTCCGGGTCGCAGAAACGTCCATTCTGGGCTTTGTCATCATCATCATCGGCTGGTAGCGCGAGCAAGCGGGCGCGCTACTGGCTTGGCGACCGGTTCGCGGACCGCGTGGTGGATAGCGTGCAGGATGACGATGATGATGAATATCAAGATGACGACAACTACTTCGACGGCAGCGGCGTAGTGTGGGATCCGGATGAGGATGTCGATATTGACCCGCTGAATGATCCGAGTAGTCGTGAGAACAGCGAAGATGAGTATCTGCAGAGTGAAGATGGGAGCGACGAAGAGGAAGAGGAGGAGGAGGAGGAGCGGGATCAGGATGACGATGATCGGGCGCTCATTGAGGGTCCGGGGTCTAGAGTTGCGCCGAGGGGTATCAGCGAGGATATTGCGGCGCGCATGGATTTGTGAGGCCTGGGACTTGATACGCAAATGAGCGGGAAGAGAGGAGGGGAGAGGCGGCGTTGGCGATCGGTGCGATGGGCCTAGGGCTATGTGCGCTGGGTTTAATTTGCTTTCCTTCCTTTCCTGTTGCAGTGGGATTCCAGTTGCAGTCTACTTTCGGGTTTTCAGAGTTGGGGAATAGGCGGGCGGTGGATTGGGGTTCCTGATTCCCGATTTTCTTCTCCCCTGTCCTTTTATTTTTACGAGCCACGGTCCGGCGTTCAAGGTGGGGGGACCGGGGGAGTTGCGAATGGCCGAACTCGGTTGTGGGGTGGGGAGTCATGCCGGTACGGTAGGGCGCGCTAACATTCCGAATTTCATATGCTTTGCCTTTTGTTTTTCCTCTTCCTTTCCACCGGCTTGTGTTACCTGGTAGCTTTGTTTTTTATCTCTTTCTTTTCATGCTTTGCTATGGGCGCGGGATTGCGTGGACTGGTACGGTAATGGATATCTACAATCTGCTGGGACTGGGCAGGGATAGGGACAAGAGTCGGCGGAGGCGGGTATCATGACTATGAATGATCACGACAAGGACGACTGATCATGATCGCTATGACGCATGATGGGTCGCAGAAATATTGGCTGGTTACGGTGCTGGGCTGTGGATTGCAGTGTGATGATATTGGGATTTGCAAAGTGGAGGTTGCATGATGGGGCAAAGTCAACGGGATATAATGCTTGGGGGTTTGGCTTTAGCTAGTGCTTTCTGGTGTGCATTGCTTCCTAATTCGATAGCGTGTTAGCTTGCTTTTCTATCGTGCCTGAAGCGGCTATATGAGGTCGCGTCGTGAATGGTCACCTTTGCCTCTACCCTCCAACGACGCCCGAGTTCGGGTTCTGATCATGTTGGTTGTCTACAGTAACCAGACGCGCCCCGTCGCGGGACCTCGAGTGGACTTTGTTGATGGGAACCCTGTATGATAGATGAAGGGTTTGGGCAGTCAAGACCGAAAAACTCTGTTTCGGCAGGGGAGGGAGTTCCATCAAAAAGTCCAAGTGATAACTGTAAATGGACGTTGAACTGTTTCCGATCCCCACGGCACTTTCCTGACACCCTCCCTGTTGGATCGGAAAGAGGAAAGCGAGTGCGAAGAAAATTAGACCCCAGTCGTGTGCTGTGTGCTATTGTGCGGTAATGTCAGCATCGTGGGGTTCTCGATCCATTCCAACGCAAGGGGGGCACACACCGAACTTGGTGATGGGCGCACACGAACAGTACTGTACAACACTGAACTCAACCTGTTGTCCGCATTCCTCATCGCGTGCCCTTCCAGATCTGCCGCTCCCACGTTGGCTCCTGCTCTCCTTTTGGCTCTTGCCTTCAAACGGCTGATAAGGCTGGTCGATGATGTTGTGCAGGCGAGATCTGCAGGATCAGTACCATGGCCCTCTGCTGGGACCGATGGACCATGTCGATTTCGCACGCTCTCCGTACAGTACGAAGTACTTGATGGAGATATTGTTTTCTTTCTTATGCAAGTGCTGCGGGTTGGAAAAAGTAACGATTTGTGGGCTGTTAGTTGAACCAAGCTTTGGTAGAGCGCTTCCTCTGCCAAATGAATTGATTCTGAGTATCCAGCGTGGCACGTGGTAGAGTGTTACCCAGCGAACATACAGCACTCAGGTAAGCACGCAATGCGGACCGGTTATCTCGGAATGTCCAACTTGACGACTCCAGGGCTATGTAAGGCATTTCATCAAGAGCTCTTCATCAATTTTGTTTCTTACAGTGACTTAATCTGATTACAGAAGATCCGTATTGATCGCATCTGAGGCCAAATCTGAGCCAAAACCACTCTAAAAATGTGGCCGGCGCACGAAACCTGCCACGTGACATTACCTCTTTCTACAGTAATTACCTAAAGCTGGGTCCTTCTCTGTGCAAATCCAGCGTCGACATCCAGAAAATCGCTCGGCTGCCTATGTGCGGGTCCTGGAGATCCACGCTTATGTAAGCCGCTTCGCTTAAGTAAGCGGCACGAGCAATGTAAAGGGACACAACGTGTATCAGACGATGTATCAGAGGTTGTAGGAGATATTAGTGTTATGTTATTTGGTAGATAGATTCCTAGAGAGCGAATCAATCATCATTCCAGACACCACAACTTACCAGGCATTTACAGAAGCTTCAAAGAAGGCTTCCATCTGCCCCGACTCAAGTGTTGATTGGAGTGTGCACGAAAGCACACCCAGATCGATTTGTCTACACAGACTCACGGTTACTTCGATCACGTTTTGAGTAATTACAGTATAGTACTCAGGGCGCAGGTCTCATTGGCAGACCCACAGACCTGTGGACCCCAGTATATGCCTCAAACCCCCACTTTCTAGAGGGTATTTAAACCCGTCCGTTCGGGCGCCTCCGGCCCCGAACCTCTTAGTAAGTAGACAAACATTAGACAATTGAGACTATCTAGAAACCACAGACCGATGCCAGTCGTGTACAGTACCCGAATTCGAGGAGGGTGCAGTTCCGTCGCAATTGATGGGATATTGGCGAACATGCTGTAGTGCAACCCGCTCTCCTCCATAGCCCAGGTAATCCACTGGCATCACAACCACACATGCCAGCAGAAATGGGGGATAGCGCTGGATCCGCCCCTCAACTCTCAAGATAGAGAACCTCGATATCAAACGTGACCAAGCAGGATGGGGACTTCACAGCAGAACACACGCAATCTCGCTTACGGTCTTCTCTGGCATCTACTGCGTAAGGTAGTAGCCGACGGCCAGACTCGCTGATAGCGGAAAATGGTGCTGGAAAAGCAGTCAGGCAGTGCCTTCGAAACGAAGTTGTAGGCCAATCTACCGCGAGCAGATCGCCAGAGTCTGTGCCTTACCCCGGCATACGGGTAATCCTCCAGTTTTCACAGGTTTCAAAATCTAGCTCATGTGGATTCTGCTATATAGTACTGGTATTACTACCTCAGGCGGTGCGATCCACCACCTTCGGCTGTTGGAAAACCTCGCGCCTTCCTAGACTACGCGCCTCTGGTTAGAATGGGGTGCGATATGAATCTACATACTTGGCCGCAGACAAGCAGTGAGTACACAGTAGGATCCGCCAAGCCTTTGGCCGGCGATCGTATGGTGGATCATCCAGCTCACTTCCATGTTTTGGGTCCGGGTCGTGAGGACTGACGAATGTCAGTTATAGGGTGTGGCCTTGTGGCTTTTGGGGGCCCGAACCTTGTCACACGCTAGCAATTTTGCAGGTTCCGTCATATCCGCACACATTTTTGGTTCTATCAAATCAACGCTCATTCTGGATAACAATACACACACAGCGCCTTGTCATGACGAGACACTCACTGCAGCGTGACACAGCTAGAGAGTGCCTCTTTACCCATTACTAGTGTGGTACTGGTACCTGAAAGGCGCAGGGTGTGGCCAGGATCAGGGATGGGCCAAGGGCAAGGACACTCATGTGCTCTTCTCGAATCAAGCAGTTCAGAATTCTGCAACCGGGCAGTCCAGCGAATCGCGGCCCACGGTGCTGCGATGCGGATGATTCTGTACCGGCACGTGCCTTGGTATGGTAGGCGATCTGATGTCCTCCTCGCATGTGGACACAGAGAAAGTGAGTCCCCTGTCAGATTGCCCGGAGGCATGAGGACAGGACTCGCCTCTATCTCTTTCCCACATACACCGGAACCAGGATACGCAATGGTCACCAGTCTGTTCAAAGAGGGCAAGGTGATGTAGCTTTGCGGCTCGTATCCTTGGGTCTACAAAATGGATTTATCCATGTCCATCAATGGGACATTCCACGGGGCCAGAAGCGGGCCCCAAGAAAGTCCGCAGACTCGTTTGCCGGGGGTAAGTTGTAGACCACCTCAACAACCCATTTCCAGTGTTCTCGGCTGACAACATGCTAGCACATGTAATAACGATCGAATGAAAATCACATCATCGTGATATCCGGTCGATTGAATATTAATTGAATTAATTCTCACTAGATTCTGTCACGAAATCAAGTGGTGGCGTAGATTTGAAATATCTGCATCCCAGGACCAACTTTTTGACCGGTGAGGGAGTCTGCAGCCTTTTTGGGGGCCCGCTTCTGACGGGGCCTGCTCCTGTCTCAAAACCACTAGGTCTTTATCAGCGCCGTCCAAAACAGGATGCGTCCGTCAAAGACAGGTTGTCGCATTCTGCCTGGCTAGCTGGCCTGCTGGGTTGGGTTCAGCGGAACATCGCACTCTCCAGTACGATGGGAAGGTGACGGTCTTGGCAATACGGAGAGCTCCCGAGCTGTTCAATCAAGCTACGTTTGATGGCGAGAAGGAGGCGATATTTATTTTTACGTAGGTACCATTCTGGTGCAGTCTGGTATCATAAAAGGCTGCCTTCGAATGTTATCTGTTAACCCGACACTTCGCTCGTTGATATTCGCCACCGCTGACCTTCAGGGCTTGACATCACAAGAGCCTGCATCTTTTCCTCACGGTCTCACTCTGAACAAGCCCATCTTGGATCCTTTTTTCTTTCTGAATGGGCAAAGTTCGCTACGAGTAAGCTAATACGATAGTCCTTGGTTGATCGGTAGCTAACGGCTCAGCAAGTCGGAGACTTTGAAGCGCAGCTCATAACTAGCTGCAGGAGATTATGCAAAATCTACTCATTGCAATGGTCTTTGCCGCTGGCGCAATCCGTGGCACACCCTTCGGCCCGCCGAGTCCAACTACGTTTAGCAATTTAGAGCGAAGAATGTTGTTCCAAAGGCCCGGAGATAAAGCATCCAGAGGTGCTCAAAGACACTCCTCTTTATCCCCGACAGCGGCAACCGAACCAACGACAGAGCCTATCGATCCCATCTTGTTGCGCGACAGCTTTAGAGATCCATTCCTAGGGCCAAAGGAGAGGAACCGTGATAACCCTCATGAGCTCCACGAAACAGAACAATGGATGGCCGTGCGACTCGACTTCACAGTCAGCCTACCCTATATCTCCCTAATTGACACCATTAAACACAAGCTATCCATTAGCGACATGAACGTTCCCCACACCATGACCGAACGGCTGGAAAAAGCCTTCGGCCAAAAATGGGATCGATTCACCAATTGTCCAGTTTATGGATATCTACCACGACACCATTAGAGACGATTTGGTTAATATCGGGACTGATGATATTAAGAGGACTGAAATTACCGGGGCTCAGGCTGCAAAAGAATTACACTACGAAGAGAGAGTATTCGATCCTGTACTTATCATCCAAAAAGATTCAACCATTTCCGAGCCCGCACTCTACTTCGCGTTGATGGATGCAGACGCCAAAACTCTCGTATTGTCTGGCAAACCCGAAGAACACACAGGGTCGCTGGTCGATGTTGCTGAGAAGATTTTGCACAACAAACTTGGTGGGGAGGGCTCATTCCAGAATGTCTTTGTTAGTGTAGACGTTTGACCGTCTTATATGGCCGATGAAGGGGATACGAAAGAAGTCCCCGATAGTCCAGCGGATAAGAAAAAAGCCATCGAAAGAGAATGGGTAAGGAAAGATGGTCCTTCTGGTAACCTGATCATAGAATTTGTACGGCCAAAGCCTCATCTTCAAGACATAGAGAAAGATGTGTATTTCAACTAGCCTCCAAGTGGCAGGCGTACAAAGATCAGTTGGGCGCTTGTCAAGAGGAGATGGGATATCATGACTGAAGACTTCGATGCTGTGCGTAAAAACCCCGAGGCTTATTCGTTTTCCTCAACGAATGATTGGCGGGTGTTGTTTTGCCGATATCAACATCCAAAACCTGTGGGAGAGGATACAACTGAGAGATTTTTTTTTGATGATCCAGCGCGGACCGAAGGAGGGCGAAGAGATGAATACGGTGAGCAGAGCATACTTCCGAAAATATTTCGGAACGTCCAAGCGGCCCCAGCAAAGCAACCCCGCTGGAAGCGATCCAGAATATTCTTCGGGCTCTGAAAATGACATGTGGAGCCTTAGAGAATCTCCCTCGTCCGATAAGGGATCGGATTCTGAATAACCTCGATACGAGCGATGAATCGAAGGACACACGGTGAGGTTTTCATGTCGCAAGCTGGACCCAGCCGAGATGGGTTAAAGGTATCATCTCCTCGGTGTCGATGAGACTCTATGCCCGCAGAAATTCAGCGGGGATGCGATTACCTCGATGCTGAAGGGTTGGTTACGCCTCTGTTTTGGCTTTTGGTCCAGGCAATGGTTATGTAATCGAATCTATTCTTTCTTGTGTATGGAGCCTGGTTATATGGGAACTTATCGTATCCGCGTGTTGGGACAATAGTGACTTGATATCCGGGTCGTTCTTATCTAGCTTGTTCCATAATCTATCGGATTTCGGTTCGATGGGACCCCCAACAGCTGTGAGACCCGTTTACTTTGTGGCTCTGATGAGTTTTGTGGGGCGCGCGATTCTCGGTTTGTGAGGAGCTGTTCATCCGCATGCCCCGGGTTAGCTGATCTCTCTTATATGAGTTGGGAACGTAATTTTCATGCTCGCTCTGGTCAAGAATGTTGTTGATGCTTTGGTAGTTAGCCTAAATCAATTGGTTGGAATTCCACACCAGGCTCAGCGCATGGCGACAATTTCCGTCTGGTCGATCATAGCTTCAAATGCCAGAGCTTTGACCAGAAGCTGCTTGACAAAAGTCGCTAACAGATGCAAACGAGCATCCCCAAAACTCTAGGGAGGATAGTGCGGCTCAAAACGAAGTTTGTTGGACTTCTGCCTACTCAGTGGTATCTTGAACGATATTGTCGACAGGCTCGTGGCTGTTTTGCTGACTTCGTCAATCTACGTACGCTCTTCAGACTTTTCACCAATCGTGAAGCAACCACACCAGGCGAGAACTTGTCTAGTATGTTTCGGGCGAATCGAGTAGCGCGCATCATGCCTATGAAATACTTTGATACGGCTTTCGTGCGCAAGACGTGCCCCTATTATCGCTAGTATATAATTTCAGATGCCCGAAGTCATGCCATAGTTATACCTTCGGTCTTCGGAAGTTTCTATCTTCTTCGCCGAACAGGTTCATTTTAGTGTAAAAGCTGTCTTGATAGATGAGACAGCCATAGAATTTCACACGAGGCTCCCCCGTCCCGACGGGTGAAGACGGATCAACTCGGGGGCTCTGATCCGTCAAGTCCAAAACAGGCCTAATGAGGTCTCAGATCGATTATCGTTCAAATCGAGAGATCGGAGTATGAATTCCCTTCTTACTGATATGTTACATCCATCCGCAAGACTCTCGCTCGTGTGTTGTTTTGCACACGGTTACTAACCCAGTGTCTTACCTGAACGGTTATGTAGCAAAGTCTGTCCAGAAAGCACCCGTTCAAATCCTGCGCCGTCGCATCGTTTCACCAGACTGATCTTTTCCGCATGGTCCTTATCAGTTTCTGGCTCGACGAACGCGCACCCACAGCTACTGGCGAGTATGTTGAACCAAGTCCGATCCGAACTTTCGTCCTATCTAACAACTAAATCAAACCAGAGCCGGGGTCCCGGCTCGCTTGAGTTGACCTGATAGCAGTCTTCTACTCAATCGAATCAGCGCATTCTCTTAGCAGTGTAGCGTTGAGGTCAGACGCAGAAACGGTAAAGCTGTCAGGAATCTGGGCCGAGGGGACTTGCTGTGGACACAGTATACGAAAGCGGCGTAAACGGGCAGAATAGGATGCCTAGATCCAAGGCCCGGATGCCGCGGCCAGGAATTATGAGATTCCATTATCGCTTCTTAGCCCCTTTCCACGGTTCTACGTATGGAAAACCTGATCTACGGTTGTCTATGGAGGCCGACAGCTTTCACATCAATCACTTTTCTCAGGGACGAGGGACAAGGGCCTCAGAGGCGATCTCAGAAGCATCACGATCTTCCGAACCGTCTCTACAAGATTCGCATGAACGGAGACAAGTCCACTCGCATGCGTTTTCACCACAGCACGGCGCCAACTTCGTGGCTGGCACAATCGGCGATACCTACTTCAATCATGCCCGTAATCCGTCGTGAATTTCGGCTCTACCTTCTCATTCGCTGCCATTGAAATTCAATGGATAATTATCCGCGCACTAGTGCAGATACGGACTAGTTATTGATAGATATCCACTTTTGGCGCTAGAAGGTATGGATGCAATGCAGAGAGAGACAAACTGTGGCGGCTCCACACACATACATACCACCGCAATGTCTGTGCGACACGAACGCCGCGGGCTGGGGCGCTGGGGAGGTTTTCATGCTTGTGCGGATTCGACCGACGTCATGCGATCTTGGACTGTTGCTGACGGCGCCGAGTTGGTCGGTTGTGGGCGTGCGCAAGGAGGCTTTGCTGCTCAGGCTGAGTGATTGTGCATTCTCGTCCTACTGTAGTAGACCGGGTAAATTGGCACTGGATTGTGAGAATATCTGCTCGTGTTGGTGTTCTGGGGAGTTCTAGTTCCTCGGACTTCCCTGCGTTCATGCGTTCTACTTTCTGCGAGGCTGGTGCTTTGATAAACCGCCCCCCCCCGGGGGAAGGGGGCGCTGAAATCGTCGGCGTGGGTGTCTGGGCGTAGGAAGTCGGCCCAGCCTCACCCGCCCACTGATGGATGTGGATGATGGGTGGTGACGGGCCGTGGGAGGTTTAAGAAATCGGTCCTGGGTTGTCGTTACTTACTCCGTACATATCCGTCGAACACATCCTGCAAATTACCTATTGCCCCAACCTGCGTCTGACAGTTCTGTATTGTTGTGATTGCTAGCGCATCCTACCGTCGTAGCTTACCAAGGTTCTCCCCATTCCACGGCGCCTTCAGCACGTTAAAGCGGGATTTCTCAGGGGTAGACGGTACTTTTGACCGTACCTCGTCGGCGATTCGGCACCAACCGCTCGGCCGCTTTCCTTCCTTGGCACCTGGCAGCCGGGCCCAGCCGGACAGTTGCCCTCGAAGGTGGAATCTCATGGTATCGCCCTTTCCTGGCCCCTGAACTGCAAGTAAGCAAGCCAAACTCCACCACGTGCGGGCCCTCCATCGCCCATCTTTTCCTCAATCTACACGAAACGGAACGAACTACGCTTGATTCGCCACCTCAATGCCGCATCACTGAAGTTGCGGGTTGTAGAAGTTGCTCTCTGTTTCCTGCTCTTCTCCCCCCATGTTGTTTGGGGTTCGGGAAGCCTTTGCATGGTGCTTTGTAAACACAAGCACTGTGAAACACGACGAACTCCGTTAAGCGCGTCATCCTGCTCCGTACCTACCTGCCTGCCTGCCAATTGTAAGGCTTCGACGAACAACATTCTCGACGCGGATAAAGTGGAGAGACTACTACTGCAGCAGCAACAACGACAGAAGTTCTAAAGCACGATCCATGACGTGACGTGTTACGTGGCCATGTGACATTGCATTTTGCAGGCCGCAAAAAAACCCACTAGTGACAGGAGCGCCAACCAAAAAACATCCCCAAAGGAAATTCGAAGTAACGAAACCGGACCCACGACGACGCGCATCTGGCCCCGTTGCCCAACGAAGGTCTCGTCACTGTCACTCGGTCGCCGCAGTCCGCGTTCGAACCTGGCGGCCTCTGGTTGGGTACCAATCTCCTTCCCGGGTGGAGCCGCGTTGGATCGGAGGATACCGGGCAATATAGCGGGGAAAAGCAGGACAAACCGAGAGAAGAAGAAGAAGAAGACGAAAAAGCAGAAGAAGGGCGAAGATGGCGGCGTTAATCAGCAAGCGCCAACAGGCGCGCAACGAGAAGGCGCTCCAAGATCTCATGCACAATGGGCCGGGCAACAATCTCTGCGCGGATTGTGGACAGAGAAATCCGGCATGGTCTTCGTGGAGTGTACGTACATACACAGATGAACATGCTGCGTCTTTTTCCTCTTGAACGGTCGAGGAAGTGAAGTAACTAACGGGATTGGTGGGGTTGCTCTTTTAGTTGGGGATTTTCTTATGCATGAGGTGCGCGACTATTCACCGGAAATTGGGGACGCATATTTCAAAGGTCAAGTCGTTGAGTATGGATGGTTGGACTAATGACCAAGTCGAGGTACGTTTGTTGATTTCCTTTCGTTTCTCTTTTGAGCTAAATTTTGAGGATGAGCTCATTTTGCGGAAGAATTGATGGGGTATGACGGGGATTTGTAGCAGCTACCGTACACCATAGCTTGCTTGTCCGATCCAAACTCTACTAGAATGAAGCTGACTAAATGTGATGGATGGTATGAATATAGAGCATGAAGCGCGTGGGGAACTTAGCCTCGAATAAGATCTACAACCCGTCAAACAAGAAACCGCCTATCCCCATCGACGCCGACGAGGCCGATTCCGCCATGGAGCGTTTTATCCGAGCCAAATACACGCAGAAAAATTCGTCCAACAAAGCCAAGGCTATGGCGCGTCAGAACTCGGGAAGCAGCTCCGAGGGGACTCCGCCGCCTCCGCCGCCCAAGACGGGCAGCAAGTTCTTCAAGGCTACCAAGTCGCCCAAGTCGCCCAAGTCACATACTTTCCCCTTGTTCGGACGATCGAAGAAGCCGGCTCCAAGGTCGGAGAAGGGCAGGGACGACTTCAGACCTAAGCCTATTACTACGGCAAGTACTGATAGCGCCGATGAAACCGCACGGAAACTGGGCCAGCTGAGAGACATGGGGTTCCCGGATGAGAAGCGTAACCGCCTCATCTTGAACATGGTCCACGGGAGCTTGGAAAAGGCCATCGAAGCTTTGGTACGCTTAGGGGATGGCAAAGAAGGCGCTTCTCTATCAGCCCCTGCTCTATCAGCCCAGAGGGACAACTCTTTCTCCTCTTCCAACGCGAGATCACTCACTCCCGGTCCCCCCGCAACTCCCACGTCAGCAGGCCTCTCACTACAGACTACGGCCACGAGTCCGCCATCGAGCCGCAGCCCTGCCAATTCCAAGAACCCCTTCGATGTCCCTCGTGTCGCACTAGCATCCTCCCATTCAACGGGGAATCTCTCCCTGGATAAAAACCCTTTCTTCGCAACTAACTTCAACGCCAACGCCAACGCTAACACCAACGCTAACACCAATCCTTTCCACAACCTGCAGACTCAGCAGGCGTCCATGAATCTCAGTCAATCCATGCAAAATCTATCCCTCGCCACCCCTCAACAACAGCAACAGCAACTGCAGCAGCAGCAACAACAACAACAACCACAACAACATCAACAATCGCAGCACCTTCACCAGCAACAACAACCGCTATTCCCCCACCACACCGGCCCAATGCCGAACCCGCCTTCGATCCAGCAGCAACCGTTGTACCAGCAATCTCTGACACCGCCGATCCCGCAACTCCCCAATTTCCACGGCAATAGCAACGGTCACATGTTCCCTATCATTCAAACCCACCCGCAGCCCTCGCCGCTCCACCAGCAACACACGGGCTACAACAACCCTTTCCTCCCTTCCCCGCAGTCCATGCCTTCCACCTCCCCCGTGCAGTCCCACATGACGGGGAGCAACCCGTTCGCGCGCTCGCCTACGAGGATCGCCTCGCCCGCTCTGGGAAAGATTCCTGAGCAGGTCCAGCAGAATTTCTACCGGTCGCCTCCGCAGAGTCCGGATGCGGGGAATAATCCTTTCTTTGCGGGTATACAACAACAGCAGCAGCAGCAGCAGCAGCCGTCACCGTTTGCACAATCGCAGGTCTCATCGCCTTTTGGACAGCCTCAGCCGCAGTTGCAGCAGCAGCAGCAGCCATCTTCTCCATTTGGGCAGCCACAGCAAGTATCGTCACCGTTTGGACAACTCCGGCAGAAGCAGCATACTCCTCAACCACAGCAGCAACAAGCTCAACCCTTTTTCCAGCAGCCCACTAGGCAGCAGCAGCAATCGCCTTTTGACCAGATACAAGCACAGTCACAGCCACAACAGCAGTTTCCCTTCAACCCAATACAACGGCAGCAATCACAGCCACAACAGTTACCGCAGCAGCAGTTTCCTTTCAACCAGCAAGTTCAACAACAGCCTCAATCTCAACCCCAATCCCAGCAACAAATGCCCTACCAGCAACTCCCACAACCACAAACACTGACTCCCCGCGGCGTCGATAAATCCTCCATATTGGCCTTATACGGCCAGCCCACGCCTACGCAAATCTCTCCCTTGTCGAGCCAGCAATTGCCCCAGCAGCAGCAGCAGCAGCAGCCTCAGCAACAGACTATATCGCAGCAGCATCAAGAGATCCAACCAAGTCCCTCCGCAGCAATGGCCATCGCGAGTAATCCCTTTGCGGGTCTCGATGATGGTATTAGGAGGCCGGTTGGCAGTCGTGAGAGCGTTATGCTGGGCATGGAGATGGCGTGGGGGAACGGGAGACATAGCCCTGATGCGTTTGCTAGTTTGAGTGCGAGGAGTGGTTAAGTTGGAGGTAGGGATTGGGAAGAACGTGGGAATGTATATGAAAGGGGGGAGCGGGGTCATAGACGGCACTAGTTTGTTGTTGCGGACTTCAAACACGCTTGTGATTGTAGCCATGGAGACTTTGAGCCCAGCTTCCCTTCTCAAAAACCAGGAGGTGGATGGCGACTGTAAACGGCAGGGGCGGGGGCGGGTAGAGACATGCTTAGAAACGGGCGCAAACGCTAACATACAGCACGGCACCGGGTCGTGCGGACCAGCCAGCACCAGCGACACGGAGCCAGGAAATGTCCCTGATGCGGGCCAGACTACATTTGGAATGCGAGCCTGCTCGATGTAGATGGGGCGTGGATGCGATGGGTGTACGTGATTGTGGGTGGATATGAGAGTGGGGAGTGTCTGAGTCTCCACGTGTGTAACAAGCCAGAAGTTCTTTTGTGTGCCCTCTTCGTTTTTTCTTCTTTTAAGTTTCTTGTAGAGAGTGAGAGAGGGGCCGTATCTGTGTTTGTATGTATATCCATTTGTAAAAACAAACGAACTGCGAATTTAATGCTTTTATATTTATACAGTACGCTGGTGTGGAGTGATGAGACGGGTGCTGTTTGTGGTGGACGGTTGAGGAGATGTGGTGTTCAGGGGGATAAGGAGTCTGGAGGAATTCCTGTGCTGCAAGGGAAATCCGTTCTACGGGTTGCTGCTTCTCTTACCATTTTCAGGCTCAGGTTTCATTTGCTGGGTTTGTCTCATTGCCGTAACGGTATCCTACGGTTGGCCAGTTTAGTATAAAGTTTATCTGCAACATGCGCGTGTGGATCCTGGAACCCCTCGTTTGGTGGTGTTTACCGCACCAGCGCGCATAAATATTGCCAACGGGAATACAGTAGCCAGATAAGCTCTCTTTTCTTCAGTTTACAATAATTACACATCTGATCTACTAAACTGTTTTGACCATCATCCGTCCACGGAATAGCTCCCAGTGCGACCTTTCCCCGTGACGAGCCGCCAGAAAAGTTCCCGAGTCCGGAGCGAAGAGCTGCCGCTTTATGTACAACGAAGAACTACCAGCTTGCTCGGCTATGCACCGATGATGGAACGACAGTCTTATCTGCCCCGACACTGCTGGCATCATCATCACTATCGCTATCGTTCCCCCCATACTCAAACCGAATCTCGAGGGAATATTCCAACTTCTGTCCTAGATATAACGGGTCGCGCTCAAAGGCGATCTGGACATTTTTCAATACCTGAGGCTGCACTATATCAAGCCTTGAAACACCCTTCACGAATTCGAGAATCTCGTTCACGATTTCTTCCCCGATGCCATAACGGGCCGCGAACCCGCCGGGTTCTAAACCTCGATATTTGAGTTTAGTCTCCAAGTGGTCTTCGTAGGGACCAGGGTCTTCGCCATCTACAGTCTCGAAGTCTATGTCAACGACAGCCCAACCATTCTGTTTAGGCGACATGGTATCCAAGTTCGACCAAGGGGGTGGCCCGCCGTCCGCTTCTATGAACAGCGTTCTCAATTCTGTTTGCGGGATATTAAATTCAGGAACAATCATATCCTTGAGTATTCCCCAATACTTCCTTACAGCATCTGGGTCGGCTCCCGTGGCGCTGCTTGTCTTTTTCGGGTCATTGGGACGTGCACTCCCATCACCGCTGACAGCATTCTCTTTTCGGAGAAGGCTCCATTTTATAGCCAGTGTATCGCCGACAAGAAGAGCTTCGTCGGTAATGCCCCATCGCGGCTTTTGGAATGCACTATTTCTGCCGCGGTTGCGGGTTGCGAGGAAGCCTACCCTGCGAACCAGGATGAGACGACTAGGGAGCGATTCATCTTGATAACGCTTACCTGGATCATGCTTATCTCGATTGTGCTCATCTAGATAATGCTCCGCGCTGAGGAATCGGTCAGTGGGTAGCTCTTTCCGGTTGCCAGTGGTTGGATACCTGAGATGTATGTCGAAGTAGGCATTCGCTTCATTGTCATGAATTTGCTCAACGTACCGTTGCGCCAACGACACATCATTGCCAGTAATATCGAAATGGTTGCGGTCAATGATCAAGCCGAATTGAGCATCCCGTAAAGAAACGGGCGAATCCATGTCAACTGATTTCTGCGAGCGTTCATAGAGAAGCAGTTGTGGGACTTTTTCCTTGTACCACGCGGGTTCAAACTGAGCGTTCTTGCCCATCGAGTTTGTCTCTGTTTCAGCAGCGGCTTGCCCAAATTCATCAAGTAAATTACCGGGCAGTTTTCTCAGCTTGGAAAAATCTGTTCCAATGAGAGAATAGCCGAGCGCACCAGGCAGCAAGCGACGCAGGAACGTTTCTTCAAAGGTGGCGGGACTCGTACCACCACCCCTCCCCGCGAACTGCTGTGGCGGAACCTGCTCTTTCGCACAGCGGAAATAAATGTCTTGGAGACATTTATTCTGGTCTTTTCCGACCATACCGGGAAACACAAGCTTTGTATATAAATCGTTATCGGCACTGGGTATGAAGTCGTCTAGCTTTCCTGGGTAGATGTACAGGATTTCTGGCTCTTCTTTCTCAGAAGGGCGCATGTAAACTGTTCGGAGCCCAGGACGTGATGCCTCTTCTATGGGAACCGACTCCCGCCACGCCCGCTCAAGATGTGGGATATCGAGAGTAAATTCGTCCTTTAGGGCCATCCTGTCGCCTGATCGGTAACCTAGGACTTTGAAGTTGCTGATATCGTGAATAGTGTAAAGCGAGTCGAAGTCGGACTCGAGGACTTCAAATCCCAATGGTTCCCAAGTTTCACGCCAGCGCTTTCTCTCGTCTTCGGACGTATGCATAAAGCCTGCATATTTTTTCCGCGGTAACGAGGCTTCTTTGTCTAGTATAGTTGCTGTTTCATCCACAAGCGTAGACGAACCGCCGGATAGACTGCCATGCTCGCTTCCAGAAGAAGTGTCATCTCTGGCGTGTCTAAAACTCAGTTCTAATTCCGTGCCTGCAAGTGGCCTCCAGAGACGGCGTAGCTTGTCAGAAAGGTCATCTACGTCACTATGAAGGTGGTTGTAAGGAGCTTGCCGAAGTTGCGGTTCGAGAAAGTTGACGACGGTATGGCGGATGGTCCGTTGGCCGCTTGGGGGGCGGGCGATAGATAGTTCGAGGAGACTTGTGATTGCAAGAAGAATACGATTGTGCCTCATTGCTACCCCCGCTTGCAATAGAGGGCGGGGAGAGAGGATGAAAAAAAAAAAAGAACGGGTGTGAGATATTGCAGCAATGAGCGACGAGGGAATAGAGTTGAGAAGGAGTATGCTGATACTGACCCTTGGATTTTATTGTGAACTAGAATGACAGGACCTTTTTGTCTCTGTTCAAAATCTTCGAGGGACTTGGGAATAATACATACCCTCACTTTTCAATCGAACTCCATCAAATCGCTCAGATTTGGGGGTCCAGCTCGATCGACTCATGTTCGAAGCCGGCCTGTCCCAGCCGATAATCTGATATCGTTACGCATCGCGCTGAGACATGTTAGTAGCGAGGCTACCGTAGCGTTATATGTTATGTTGCAACGGTCAAGAGTCTAGTCAGACGCATCAAAATGGGTTCCACCTTAGCTAGCTCCCCTCACGGGTACTATAGTACCGCAGGCTCTATCGGAGGTGGAGCAGAGGGACCATGTGACCCTCACCGACCTCCCGTATTTGTCCATGTCGGATTGGAATTATTCGATCCCAACTACGCCTTCAGTAGCCCCATTGAGCCACGCAACTATGGGCAAGCGCGCGGCCGCCCGGCCATCCTGGGCGCTGCCCGTGGTCCCCGCCGCCCGGCCAGACTGGCTGTCGGCGCTGGACGGCATGTGGCCGACCGTGCAGGCCAAGGTCGAGACCAAGATCGTCGAGCGCCAGCCGGCCGCTTCCACCGACGCGGTGCGCGCCGCCACCCTCGACAGCC
>JAOYMO020450595.1:0-18190 GCA_025802455.2 Iodosphaeria phyllophila | reverse complement strand
CGGAGTTTTCGGCAGCAGGTACGGCGAACTAATCAGCCACGCGTGAGTCGTCATGCGGTACACAGTACTGGGTCGCCATAGCGTACACACAGATATAAAGTATCATACGCACAGGCTTCTGTGCTTCCCGGATTACCTAATCCAATAGCTTATGTAATTCACCCTAGTAAAGATGGACCCATTATAATAGTGACCAGAGGGGTATGATACACAGTAGCTACAGGCAGGGTGGTAACCAGGCCAGTCCTGTACCTGTCCTGCACGGACCAGGCCACTCAGTCCAGGCTAGTCCTGGGGATTCGAGGGCTGGCCTGGTCACGTGGCAGGCCAGTCCCGAGGCTGCAGTACCAGACCAGGCCTTGGTTGGGCAGGACTGACTGGCCTGGTTACCACCCTGGCTACAGGGTAGGTCGATTGCCGTCCGTCACCGTTGCGACAGTTTCGGCGCTGATTGGTACGAAGTACCCCGAACGACAGACACTTCAACTCTGATTGGTGGCACGGTAGATATCTGTGTGGCTTACTGTACTGTGGTATGCCCGGATATATCATACCGGGAGCGTACCTTCAAAGGATGCGGTGGTAGATGGCTCGTCAAGGGAACGGTCGCACTGGGAGTGGTTTCTTGGACTGAGTCATATTCTATCCATGAAGGATCAAAAAATAGATTAGATGCCGTTGTAAGCTGTAGAAAGAAGGACTATTTGGCTGTTCTGGTGGGCGATATTTATACTGTGGCTACCGATGTAAGTATCTTATCCCTGTCCCGTACTTACAGGGATCTATATATCCCTGCACCCCAAAGTAAAACTATCTACGTGAGCGATGATTGGGCTGGAAGAGAAATCTTTCTTTACGGTTTGAGGGTAAAGATACCCTTGTCAGTACCGGACAGGGATACAATATTTACACCGTCAACCACAGAACACAGCAGGCTACTGATTAACGCTACTGGGCAGGTGCTATCGAGGAGGTTTAGGAGGTTTGGGGACGATGCAACCAGACCATCTCCAGTTTTCCTTCCTCAGTCAAGTCTCTACAGCATTCGAGAGCCATTTTGAAAGAGAATGCTGTAAGACAACACAATATAATTATTAGAACGATTGCGTTCTTTAACTGCAATCAATCCTGGGGAGCCAAAAAGGACCCTCAAAACGCCGCTTCTTTCCGCAAGAATCGTGATTGGTCGGTTAGCTAGATATACAAAGATTTGTGTGCCGGACCGGTATTCTTCCTCTACAACCGAAGGCCGCTGCGCGCCTTTGGTTGTCTGAGCCTGAGCGGTATATTAAGGAAGAAACGTACCGGCATACGACGAGGTACGAGTCAAAGTAAGCGTTTCTTACCTGCAGGCGGATTAGGCATCAACTATGATAGAGCTTAGCAGTGCAATATCAAAGTATTTCGGGCGAACCGATTGTCCAAACCAGCCTCATATTGATCTTCTTATGGCAGCCCGGCACGCACCCCTAGGTGGGATACGCTGTGAGCTTACAGTATTTGCTTGACCCTCGCGGGCGAGGGACTATCGCGGTTACAAAACCCTATCTCTGAAAGGGATGCGTCCCAGGAGAGACGTTTGACATAGTTAGCATGATGGGAGGTACTGTAATAGCACTACATTGTAGGGAATATGGTGATTGTCGCGAAACAAGAACGAAAAATAATAGGGCAGGAGAACTGACCACGGTGAGAATGAGGGCAGATAAGATACTTTAAAGTCGAGTCTGGCTGGTAATCAAATGTAATTGAGCCTGGATTCGCAAAGGTTCAATCACTTTTCATGCGTCATGGTACACTATCGCAAACTTACCGATAAATCCAGAGAGTTCGGGTTTGACACATCTATCCTATTATGCCTTCTCACTATCCAAGTGAATCAACAGCATCAATTTATTGCTATCTTTCAGAACACGCTAACAGCATATGATCCATGATGTGAATTACATTTAAAGGTGATGATAAGAAGCCCAACACCATCACTGACCTGGTTAGACAGGCAAGCTGGACGCGGACCTCTCTTGGAGCTTGTCTAACCCCTCTTTCACCATGCCGTCGATATCATACTCCCAAATTTGATGAAATCGCCATGTGATCTCTTCTGGAAACTTCTCGTAGTTCCCTTCCACGTCCTTGAATCGCCACTGGAAGAGATCACATGCCTCGCGGACGCGGGGGATAAGCCATTGTGTGCGCTCATAGCGCACATCGTTGTAAGCGGCTAATGCATCACGGCACAAGGCTGCCTTTGTTCTTGTAACATCACCGGAGCCGTCCAGCTTCGCGAGGTTCTTCTGTACCGCCTCACACAACGTGACAAGCGAAAGCGCGTCCTCCATCCCGAACCCAGCTCCCGCCCCTAGATGCGGACCAGCCGCGTGTGCGGCGTCACCCGCAATACAGACAGCCCCTTGGTTATAGTGTGGCGCCGGGTGTTCTAACATGTCGAATATGGCCCATTTGTCTAGTCGGCCTGGGAGCAGGTTGACCAAGGCTTGGGCGGTCGGGTTCCACTTTGCGAACGCAGCCGTCGCTTCGCTCTTGTCACCTACAGCAGTGTGCCGGCCATCTTCCGTTTCCCAAGGGTTCGGATCCGATATCACAAGCAGTACATTCAAAAAATCGCTTTGACCCACGGGGTAAGTGATGGAGTGCGCCTCCGGCCCATTGTACATGAACCGTGTCGAGCATCGGTGAGGATTGAGCAGCTTGCGGGCTTCCTCCATAGGGACCAGACCTCGGAAGCAGAACTTATTCGTGTAAGCAGCGTATGAAGCTGGGTTGTCTCTCCCAAACATGGAAACTCGGACATTAGAGCGAATTCCATCACACCCCAAGACTATAATTCCAATACTTATGATTAGACAAGCCCTGGCGAGAATGATCCAAGGAAAGGGAGGGTCCCCGAACCGATATCCGTCTGCGTTGACGTCCCATCCTTGAACTGCAATGTCACTTTTCCGGTTGGGTCTTGCGAGATAGCCTCGGCTTGTTTGCTGAATTCGACGTTTTTCTCAGGGATCATCTTAGCGAGCTCTTCGATGAAGTCGGAACGGCGACATCCCTGAAAAGCGTTCTCGCCAAGATACAATCTGTAGATAACTTCGCCGCTACCGGCGCCGTCCACCCACTGGAAGTAATCTTCCCCATTCGGAGTCGCAACACGTTTATAGGCCGCGTGCACGCCGGGATCAATTTGTGTAAGCGCCACTTCAGCATTCGGGCTGAAGCCGATACCTGCCCCTATCTCTTTGATGCCACTGGCCCGCTCGTAGATCGTATAATCAATACCGCGAGCTTGGAGACCTAACGCTAAAGTTACGCCTGTAATACCGCCGCCCACAATGGCGACATGTAAGCGGGATGCATCTTCTGGCGTGGCCATTTTTTATCAACTGTCCTTGCTATTCGAAAGAACAGGAGTATCAAGAGGCGATGCAAACACGAGAGAGGGGAAATGGCTGTCTTCAAATTTCCGACTGGAGACGTTCAGGTGGGCCTGATCATGGACTTTCCATCCGCATACCAACACCGCGCTACCCCTCATAAAGGCCATGTTATGCAAGTATTCGATACGGTAATGATGACCACATTATGACATGAGCTAAAACCTGAGATAGAGTAGAATGAAAGAATTAGGGCAGGCTTTGGACCAGCCATAAGACCCGGCCTTGGTCGCTAAAATTAAAAAAAAAAAGGGCGCAGCAGGATGCAGAGCTAGAAATGGTACATGTACAGTACTTCGTCATCAAGCGGGCGCCCTGCTGTTCCCCCTACAGCAGTAGAGCATGTCACCTCACTTCGGAGCCCCGATGCGCGATTGTGACTTACCAAGGCTGTTTACCTACTGTACACAATACTAGAGGAGATCCTGTCACACTGACATGCCTCAACTTCCCTAAGACAATGGCTGCTGTAGTCTTAGTAAACAATCGGCACACTTGTTGGCGGTATTGAACCGGAGGCCGCACAATGTTTGAATGACCACGATTTACTTTACTTGTGCAATCAGCATATTCGCAAGTTGAGCCGCCTCCATGTGGGTTAGGTCAGCACTGACTCAACCTATGGCATCGTATGCCCTGTATGCAGCTCTATACTTTTTCCCGCCACAAACACAGCATCGAAAATCAAACGAGATCGCATTGTCATGAACAGAGAGATTACTCGAGGGGATGCTACGCGGGTCTCTCAAACCTGGTTTCGATTTATTGCTGTCTAACCAACACAGCATGTCATTAAAAGTGTTGTCGGGATACCCGATAATTTGCGTTTAACAATCGATCTACTTCGTAACTACAGTAGTTATACTCTAAACTTTGGACGATCTCACGTTCCCTAAACCCTTAGGGTAGGACATCGATGTGGCGTGCCGGTGTGAGGTATGACAAACTTTTGGCTTTCTGTCCCACTAACTCTTCCGACGCCGTCACGGGCATAAGCTTGGGTGCTAGTCGGCGCTAGCATTGACGGGCTGAAGCGGGAATAAGTGGCCCACAGCATCGTGAGGCGGTATGGAGAAGTCCGGTTGTCCAATGTCATCATTGTATTATAGAGTGTCGGTGAAGAGGAGTTGAGATGGTTTTGCTTCCTCTAAGCTGTCTTGTAAATTGTATTAGCGCAACACGTCTGCGATTCGGTTCTGAAAAAGTTTTGAACGATCAACACTTTTGTTCTTGCCTCGTAGCCTTTCAAAAGCACTTTGAAAAGAATTGTGACCGCGCCCATCGACGTTCTCATGTTAGCGATATCAGTACCAATATTTTCAGATCTCGTCGAAAAGTGTGAAGTGAGAATATGATTGTGACGAACGGATCACCGAAAGGGAAAGCACTCATTACTGGTAGATCATGACCGACATTCCCAGTCAACACATAAAGCTAACGAGTTCTAAGGGGGGAGTGGGTTCATTGCATCTCATATCGTTGACACAATCCTGGAACATGGGTGAGGCTTCTCTTTTTTCCGGGATGAATTTCTAGTGATATAAAGACACTGATGGTCTTTTTCGGTGTAGTTTCGAGGCAGTGGTAACGACAAGATCCGAAGAAAAGGGCCGCACGATCATCGAGTCTATCGAAGCAAGATGGCGTAAAAACATATCATATGCTGTCGTGGAGGACATCACGGCGGACGGCGCCTTTGACAAGGTACACATGGCGCTGGATGAATGAATGGCTCATGAGGGTTGTCACTTACTGACAATATTTCTAGGTACTTCAATCTGCACCGTTTGAATATGTCGTCCGTAAGTAGACCTTCGTTTTTTGGAAAGAGAGGAGCTCTATCCCCTAAACTCCGACCAGACCTCAAGCCACCAAGTTCCAGTGACCTGGAGTCTAGCCGCAGCTTAGGGGATATTCGACTCTCTGCCATGGTCAGATTCGATTTTGAGTTATCTGATTACTGACATATAGCCACAAGACACGGCATCGCCCTACCATTTCAACTTGCAAGACCCCGTCAAAGACTTTCTCGACCCCGCCATAAAAGGGACTACAGGTCTCCTGAAGTCTATCAAGGCTCACGCGCCGACAGTCCGCCGGGTCGTAATCACATCGTCCTCCGCCGCCATAATCAACCCCAAGAAGCACCCGCCGGTCTACGATGAGAGCTACTGGGCACCCTGGACTTGGGAAGAGGCTGCGGCAGGCAAATTCACTTACGAAGCTAGCAAAGTGTTCTCGGAGAGGGCAGCATGGGCCTTTGTCTGCGACGAGCAGCCTAATTTCGATCTTGCGACCATCAATAACACGTACACCTTCGGCCCTGTGCAGCGGCGCCTACCAAACCTCGAGGCGATGAATACGTCGAACCACCGCATACGCGACATGATGGCGGGAGCGATGCGGGAGAAGCTGAACCCTACGTTTCCCGTCTTTACGTTCGTCGATGTGCGCGATGTGGCATTGGCGCATCTCAGAGCCATGACCATACCTGAAGCTGGGGGACACAGGTTTTATATTGTGGGCGGACACTTCTCGAATAAGCAGATAGCAGACGCGATCCGTGATGGGGTCCCCTTGCTGCGCAATCGTCTGCCGGACGAGGAAAAGACGGTTGACGATATTCCAGATGATGTGTATCAATTTGATAATGGCAAGTCGAGGAAAATCCTAAGGTTGGAGTACACTCCATTGGATAAGAGCGTCAAGGATACGGTTGGATCGATTTTGGAACTTTTCCCTAGCATTTGAACCTTAGAGGAAGATCATGGTTAAATACGGCGAGATTCAGAGACCAGGTTTGTATCAGTGAGTATTAATTTGGTTCGCAGAATGGTATGCCGAGGTATTTTCATGATAAAGGAAACTGACGACCAGCGTGACTGTAACTCTGTCTCAATGCTCTGCTAAAACTGTGCATCTTCAGCCGAGCCTCTGGGATAACTTGGTGGTTGGTCTCGAAGCAAGGCACTTTCATCGAGACCCCCGCGCTTTCGGACGATCACGTCCTAAGTACAGTACAGTACAATACCATAGATGTCTAGGATTAAGTACCGGTACTGCCCGCCACGCAGGTTTCCATCACTCGTCGCGATCAGAATCACAAGCCTACCGGTATGCAACCCAAGTAAACAAGACCAAACCAAACATTAACGAATCTAACACCACAACGACCAAGCTAGAAAACGCAACACCACATCCTGTAGTAGCATTCCTTCAGGCTTCCCGCCATCCTCTACCCAAATTCTACGAACTCGACAAGCAACTGGGGTTTCTATCAACTACTTCGTAGCCGCAACTAGATTAACCACCGCAACCGCGGCCCCACCAATCTTTGCGAATCCCAAACCCCAAACGAACCATGAGCATTAGCATAAGAGAATAGAGAAACCACCATTCTTCCCTTCATGTACAAGTAGTCCAAAATGCAAGACAACATAGCCCACCGCAAAATCGAGCTCCAATCCCCCGAAGACCTGGCTTATCTCATGACAAACGTGCGCCGTGCTGCGGCGGAACACATCAACGAAGCGTTTCCGCCCGTCGAAGGCGCAACCGACGAAGACGAGCTGCGAACGCGCATTGAGGAGTTAGTTGAAGAGGTGTGTATATCAGTTCTTCACCCTCTATGTCTACCAAACCCACATCCAACCTAACCTGCTATGACACTAATTCCCTCCACCCTAAAATAGTACATAGCCCGCACGTTCCACCTCGCCACCCCGAACCTATCCATAAACGGCCTCCCCTTATCCTCTTTCCCCTCCAACCCCCACTCCACCACATCCACATCCGACCCAGCCGAAGCACCCATGGTCTACGCTCCCTTCGACGCCCGCCTGCGCGCCCGCGTCGAAGAGCTCGCGCGTGAAGAAGAAGATCTCCTGCGCGATATTGCGGAGCTGAAGCGGACAGTTCCGGGGATCACGGCCGCGGCTTACGATGCCGGGGTACGACGCGGGGTCAAGGAGGACGAGGAGGCGTTATCACGTGTTGTAAGGGAGATCGAGGAATTTGGAGGTGAGGGCGGGGGGTTGGTGGGTGGAGAGGGGGTAGGAGATAAGGGGAGAGAGAAGAGTGCGTTACATGGGTTTATCAATGGGGGGGCGGAGAGCGGGAGTGCGAGTCGGAGGGCGGAGATGGAGGCGACGTACACGGAGACTGTGCAAGGGCTGGTCAGGCTGAAAAGAGATATGCCGGCTGTGGTGGCGAGGATGGAGAGGGCGAGGACGGCGGGCGGTTATGTAGTTGCGGACCCTTGACAGGGGCTTCTATGATGATGATGCTAGAAAACCTCTGGACTCCAAAGCCTTGCATAAGGATTTCTATGTTTGCGAACCAATCATGACGTTTGCAATATCAAAGAGCTGTTTATCAGTGTGCAAGTCAGATCATGCAAATCAGTAGAATCGTTCCACGTTCCCAATAAGAAATGCTCCCATTTAATTGTATTTCGTTTATATTTAGGTAATAGTTCGCAGTGTAATAGTAACAGCCAAGATACATCGTGCTGCTGAGTTTCGGTTGAGTACGCCCACCCCTGTCCCAACACAGTCCTCATCAGAAGTCTACTTCAAAGGTGTTTCAACCCATGTATTGCTCCAGCTCCTCAAAATGCAAAAAAAGTGGAGGAAAGACAACAGCGAAAATTCGTCTATGCCGCGGCAGGGGCTGGGTCAGTCGTTGTCGCTGTCCCAATCTCCTCGCCCCCTGTATACGCCGGCGGCACTTCCGTCGAAGCGCCCGCTCCACTGTTGTTGGCATTAGACTCAGCAGCCGCCTCCGCCGCCTTGGCTGACCCGGCCCCGGTCGTCTCCCACTTAGCCGGGCGAGCCCACTCTTTCTCCTGCCAAGGTCCGGCGTTGCTGAATTGGCAGCCCCCGGGACACTCGCAGGTACCGCCGACGGCTTTGGGAAGATTCTCGGCGGGGACTTGCTTGAGGAGATCTGACTTGTAGCCTGAGCCTAGGACGTGGATCTTCTCTACGGTGACGGGATCCAGCCATCCCTTGACGACGCTCCAGATACCACTGAAGCCCCATGGGGTGTTTATGAGATACATGCGGCCCAGTCTCTCCGGATAATAGTTTTGCGACATGGCCGAGACTTGATTGATGAAGGAGTAGACCTTGGGGATCTTGGTGATGCCTACGCCCTTGAAGTCCATGATAGTGCAGCAGGTTTCAAGGAGCGCGCCAGCCTTGCGGGAGGCGGCAGGCAGCCGCGGATCGGCCAGCCTCTCGTATTCCACGGCCAGGTTAGTTAACATTCGCTCGGGTGTGGTGATCTTGTACATGGCTGTCAAGTCGATCCCGCCCATTTGCTCAATGTATACAGGACGGCCATCCTAGATAGATATAAATAATTTAAACTAAAAAAATGGGAAAAATATAGTAAGAAGATGGAAAGTCACCGGGTTCAACATACAATATCGGATTTATGGTAAAATTGAGGGTAGTACTTGAACAACTCCTCCTTCTCGGGATAGTCCCAAGTCGGCACCGTCTCGTCCAGTTTGGTGTCTTTCCGCCACTTCTCACAGTCTACGAACCTAGCTCATTGTGAGTCCCAGCTCGAGATATGCCCAAAGAAAATTGGTTGATAGATTGGTTGATAGATTTGATCGATGCTTACATTTTCTGCGCCAAGTTGACATCGAACTTTCGCGCACGGAGGAAACGCAGCTAGAAATCCATCCCATTTCAGTCAGTTTGGCGAAGAACATCGGGTATTTGGATAGACATAGGCAATCGCACCAGCGTCAGCGTGTCCAAGCGTTGTGTATAGCCCTCGCCCTCTAACATAGAACGCAGTTGGTGCACCTGAGCCATCTGCTGTTCAGTCAAGCAGCCCGGGTGACCCTCGCGCGGCTGGGCGGCCTTGGTTGGGAAGTCGTACGAATCGTGCTTGGGGTCGAGTTGCATCTCGACATACTGTTTGCCAGAGCTTGCCATGGTGAGCGGATGGGATTGGATCCAGGATGAGTTGGTGTAGTTTTTAGTTTGAATATGCCCCGTCTCGAATGGAGTTAGGGGGGTACTATTCTACAGTAGATCGCCTAGCTCTCGCGTTCGCAAGACGTGGTTGTAGCGGGCGAGGTCGGTTTTGTGGTTTCGACACGTTAGGGTATCAAGACGCAGACGATATCAGGCTCTGGCTGTCGATAAGGAAAAGTTGAGGAAGGGCGATCTTTCGACTTCCCGACGACGAAGGGATGCAGGCTTGAATATGGGGGAAAAGCAAGTCAGGGGCTAGCGCAGTACCAATGATGGTGGTGCAACAATAAGGATATTTGGCGCCAGCTTTCTTCGCTTTTTTAGGTCGTGATCGAAAGGCCACGAGTCTGCCATCCATGCACAAGGACACTCAAGCTACCGCTATTAATGCTGGTCTCAAAACGGCGGGCAGAAGGCGGGCGGCCAGTGCGGGCAGCTCAAATTGTACGGTACTTGAGTGCACGCAATAGGAAATCTACACAGTACCTGACCGCGCCCACCGCTGCTGCCCAGGTTTCGAAGCGGGAGCTTGGAAGGATCATGGATGGTG
Source organism: Iodosphaeria phyllophila (assembly GCA_025802455.2). NCBI lineage: Eukaryota > Fungi > Ascomycota > Sordariomycetes > Amphisphaeriales > Iodosphaeriaceae > Iodosphaeria > Iodosphaeria phyllophila. Next base: position 8,198 of record JAOYMO020450595.1, on the reverse strand, counting down.
GGACACGGTTGTCATCGGTGCGGATAGATAGCCCCGCTCCATTGGCCGTTAAAAGCCAACGCCGTTGCTCCAGATTCGCACTTGAGTCTGTTCGCTGTACGGTGTCCTGTGTCTCACTGTGCCAGTCATACTCCCGAGCTTTACCGCTATTCTGAATATGCAACATGCCTCTTTGGCAGTAACTCGCTTCGCCATTCTTCCTCGCCCTGAACTTGCGGATCGCGGGAGAGTCTGGGATAATCTTCCTCCACGTGAATTTTTTTTTAGAGAGATTGACGAGGGAGAGGCGTACTGCGGTGAGCCTTGGAGGACACGAACCCCTGGACTACGGGGAATAAGGAGGAAGGAAAGGGGGGACGTTCCAAGAAGTGTTTGGTGAAAGTAGTCGCGAATCCAGCAACGCAATCTAGAGCAGAGGGATTGGAGATATCTGGACCTGATCCAACGGTCCCATGAAGCTGAAGATCAGCGCATGATCTTCCTGGCACACTCTCAAGCCTCTGACTGCTCATGGTGGTATATACTGGTAGGTACTAGTCGTTTTGTGCTTTGCTTCTATTTCTGTACTCACAATAGTATTGAAACACTGACTGCACATTAAAGACTCTGTCACATCTTAGCTTAGTTAATTAGATGCGGTGGATTGCCTTAGTATGCGATTAAATTCCTTGGCCGAACTACAAATGCCATGTTGCCAAGAAAACCAACATTCAAGTCGAGGATCTATTGTCCCCACCCACGGCTTCTGACATCCCAAAGTCACAGAATAACCGGCGAAATACCTCCTGCTTTACGCATGCTGCCCCCAAGCTAGCGAATCCGCTCATACGACCTTGGATGGAAGCGGCAACTGGCACGATGTAAATTTAATTCACCAAAGCTCGGAGGATCTATTCTATCTAGCCACTGTGTAGCACGAGGTAGGACACCAGACCCAAACGCTGAACTCACCTCTCTATTGTTTGCATCAACTATCGAGTCGAAAATATCATCTCTCAGTCAGAAGTCCACAGATGTGTCTTCGTCTGGACTCAACTGGCTCATCCACTACTTAGATTCCGCCTGCAGCAGAATCGTTCATTCATCCATTCGGTTGGCCGTCACCTCCTTCTTTTCCTTTCTCCTGGCTCTCTTCCTCGACCTTCTCTTTCCGCTTCTGCACCACGTCCCAATTGTACACTCTCGCCACCGCGACCTCCATAGTCTAGTTTCCAAATCAGTCCTCGGCTTCACGGCCCTAAATAGGCCGAATTCCATTCTTCGAAGACAAACTCACCGTGATCTGTTCCCTCAAGAAATCCAAGTCCTCTTCGCAGTTCTCGTAACTCTGCTTCGCTGCCGCCAGCTTCGATTCGAGTAGTGTTTCCGCCTCTTCTATCGGGTAAGAGAGCATGACATTGGCCTGTAGATTATCCATGTGTTGTCAGCCGGCACGTTCTCATTATCTGATGCATTCGGATCACATCATCGTTTGCCGGAATTTCTACGCACCCCAAGCCACAAATACACCTCGTTTGTCTGTGAGATCTTGGCTTTCGCGTACAACGTATCGTTGAGTTCGAATGTCGTTTCAATAGAATCGGTCTCATTCTTCAGAGTAGCATGGCTTTGTTAGCAATGTTCGCCCCTAATCACTGGTTTGAAAGTCTTCTATTTCCTTATCATCTTTGCCCCACCCCCCTCTTTCCCCTTCCGCCCCCCCTGGGTTCCCGGGATGAGATGGCACATACCACTCTAGTCTTCAGGAACCGCACCGTCTCGAGCGTTTTGCTTATATCCGGCATCTTGTCATTGAGTCCGGCTATGCGACGCTGCAGATTCAACTCCATGAACTGGTATTTCGAGATCATCTCCTGAAAGCTGCGTAGTGTCGACTCGACCTCGGCGCGCGATGATACATAGTCTTCCACTCTATCGACAAAGGGGGCGTAGGGGATACCGCGTGGGTTTGTTCCGCCATCGGGGATTGCGGGTTTGACTCTGGCATTTTCGATAATTTACTCATAATTAGCCTAAAAGAACCATGTGCGTTTAGAAAGAGATGGCACGTACCCGGTCGCCTTCCCCGTTGCCGCCGCCGACTCCTTGCCTTTGGCGGACATTGCGAGCGAGCCACTGTTAACAAATCATGGAGATGGTGAGGGAGTTAAATCGTCCCGCAAACACCTATGACGATAATTGTTTAGCCGATGATCGGCTTTGTTGATAGAAAGAGTCCCCGTTAGAGATTATTGCGTCTTGTACCACGTCGCAGCACTTTTTTTGAGATCTTCTCAAATCGTCGCAGAAGCTGCACGATGTGGCCGGCGCGGGGTGAATCAAAGCTTTCCACTCGCGATGGTGGGGTCTTGAACAACCGAAGTACCCTTGAGGGTACCTGCATTGTGCACGAGAAGCCACACTGTGAGCCTTCATGTTATCTCCTCAAACCAGACCTTGTGTAATTATTGTAAGTATGATGGAGCACCATATCCTCCCTTTTGCAACACAAAACGCCAGTCACGAATGCTACGGACGCCGGACGCTATTCTACATAGTAATAACCGGCAACACCTCAAAGCATACTGGGTTTTGGGCACGCTAGACTAAATGAACCATTACTGAACCACGGAAATACGTACGAGCCGCGCCTCTCCTACTTGATAGTGTGATGTGTTATTCATGGAAGGAGACGGTAGAGAGGATCTACAATTTTGCATGTGCTCCCTTTCAAAGGAGCAAGCAACAGCACAGTCTACTATATCGAGCCACCCTGAGGCTCTAGCTTGAATACAGCGCTCCCATTCATAGGCCGGCTGACTACAATTGCTGCCTCCACATCCCTCTCGCTTAAATTGCGCTTTGAATAATACTTGTTTACGAGCGCCTCCCTGACAGTATCCACCTTGTCAGCCGCGATGAGATGGACGCTGCACCCACCCCATCCTGCACCCGTTAACCGACTCCCATAGCTGCCGGCCTCGCGCGCAATCATGCACAGCTCATCGATCTCGGGACAGCTGCATTCGTAGAGTTCTCGACAAGAGTCTTGCGTCCTGTTCATCAAGTCACCGAGCTTCTTGCTCAGCTCGGCTGGATTTCCCTGCGTTGTCATCTTGTTTTCGAGTAAATATAGGAACTGTATCACCCGCAGAGCTTCGGTAAACACGTGTAGAGCTCGCTGTCTGAGTTTGAATCGCTCGCTGCGGACGGGGAAACTAGACATGAAGCGTGCCTTGATGTCCTCAACCGTCGTATTTGCTGCAGCTGCAGCTTCTTCCAAATTATATCCTTCTGTATTCGTGAGAACGGATTCAGTAAGCTGTATGAGCTCTTCTAGCTGCTCAGTCATGGTTTTTTGTGTGTCCTTGAAGTAGTTCGTGTGGAATCCGTGTAAGGATATGCCAAGTGGACCAGCGTCTTCAGGAAGTTCAGATTGAGGACAGAGTATGGCGTTTAAAACTGCCGCGGCCATGCTACATTCTACAACACGTAGGTTGTAGTGAATGGGACCTGTCACCTGCTTGTTGGATGTAACAAAGGACTGCGCGACCATGAACATCAACTCGGGATTCGTTTTTGGGAAGGAAATGGGTCGAGCAGATAGCGTTGGGGTGAAGGAAACAAACAAGGCTGAGCCTCGTTCGGAGAACACGGAGGCAGATTGGTCCATGCTAGAACCAGAGTTAGAACAAGAACAGCCAAGACAATAGAATTTGTTCGAGGGTTAAAAGAGTGACACGTTACCCTCCAGAGTTGACGCCCACAGTACGTTCGCTCACGATGGCGACTTCAGTCAGGTCCTTCTTGGCCACATCATTTTCGCCATTGGCAACCATAACGGCCAAGGCACTCGCACTAACAAAAGCAGCACTAGAGCTCAGCCCTCCTCCAGCCGGTACAGTGCCATCCATGAGGATTTTCATGCTTTTGGGTCTCAAGCTGGCACCGTACTTCTTCCTCAACAATTGCAGCGCGCCCCTGAGCCCAGCCTTGAAATAATTGGTCCATTCGTGCTTCGTGGCATCAATCTCGATTTCCCCTCCATCATGCGCGACCTCGAATTTCCTGGCTGGATACTGCTCCTCGTCGATATTGGCGATCTCTAGTTTGTAATGCGTTCTATGTTCCTTCGTGCTGTCGCTGTCCTGAGTGACGGAAATGGCCAAAATGACGTCCGGTGTAATACCCATGGGCAGTACCGAATACAGCGAATAATCAATGTGCTCGCCAATGATGTTGACGCGCCCAGGGGAGCGCGCCACGAACAGCGCAGGCCCGCCATAGCGATGCTGGAATTTATCAAGAAGTGTCTTCCATCGCGAGCCTTGATTTAAGAGCGCCTGTTGTGTGTAAATCTCATCCAAAGCCGTGACGGTGGGAACTGAGCCGGACATTTTTTTCGTGAGGTGTTGTCAAGCTGTTGTTGTCTACGGATCTAGGATGCAAGTTCCGCTGGAGCTGCGTGATAGTTAGGTTCGAACGCGTCTCACGGTAGCTTTGCCCCGCTGATGTGTGGGGATGGTGGACGTCAAGGTTGACCTTGGTTAGAAATTTCGAAGTTCACCTTCAGGGTCCGGTGACTGTTGGTTAGAGTAGGTTGCGGTACTATTTCGTCAATAGGGACTTTGGTATAGATTTACAAATACTGAAGAGCGACGTCATTAGGAATACGTGGTGCAATTATGCATTATTCGAGATGGCCAAAATGACTGACTAGTCTCCCCATTGAGACGATGAAAATGATTTTAAAAGATTGGTCACTAGTTTCTGTCCGGTAGCTACTTACTCAGGATTCCCGTAGCACTCGGTTGCGCTCGGTTGAACTCGCCCCCTAAGTGTCAAAATATTGGCAACCAGCTGCTCATTCTCCAGTGATCAATCGCATCGAGGTTGCCCCCTTGTAACACCCCACTCCGACATACCCACAGCAGGTACTTTGAGGTGATAACCAGAACTGGCAGTGCGATTCAAATGAGTTGATGGTAACCTTTGACCGTGCAGAAGTAACATGGTCTGAAAACAGAAATGTTGTTTTGGGTGATGCATTACTGGATGGCTTCGTCTTATGGTCACCTAGGAGGCAGTATGCATGATAGATCTAGCACATGGGACTGTGATCCAAGTTTTCGTGCCTCGGCTAACTGATTAGTCGTCATCAACAATGTCGCCGCAGCGAATATATGGCTCGATATGCTGTCTTACAGGGACGACAACCCCAACTTAGTGTACCAGAACGTTTACTGAAACCAAGACTAACATTCATAGAAGTCATGGTATGGTCTTACAGTCAGTAATTGCATTGGAAAGATCACACCGTTTTCCATTCGCAATGAACTACTTCCTTGATAATCTTCTCGCCTCTTGGCGTTCCTCTGAATTTCTCGCTGGCGCCCTCCTCGTTCCTCTAGCCATATACTCTATGATCTGCTACCGGGATTGGTATCGTTTAGGTCCCGGCGGTATCCCGCACAATTTCTTGGGCTGGCTCATCAATGCAGGCATGCAAATCGTTGCACGTGCTGATACCCGAACGCCTGCGCCTTGGGACGCGGACCAAGAAAGGATGCGTTACGGCGAGGCGGGGTACACATCCTATCTGGACCAGCCTAATCTTGGTTCGAGACAAAACTCGGAAAACCCCTCGGAACAAGGAGTAACATGGATGAGACCGCGGTCGGGCAAACGGCCCCGTGTCCCTGGGACTGTTGCTCCACAACGTCAAACCACTCAGAAACCCTCAGAGGATCCCAAACCACGCATGGAGGCGTACTTGGTCGCCCTCGCCGCCGCGAACACGAGGGTCCTTCGAATTGGACCGTCCGGTCTCGAGGGCTCTGAAAATGAGGCTCTCTGGATCGCAATAAAGAGAAACTCTGGTAGATATGACAGTGAGGGCAGTGACCCCAAGGGAAAAGAATCTGCGCTCCGGTTACCGTCCCACATGTCACGTAGTAAGGGTGAGATCGCTCACGTGCACAGGAGCGGCTGCAGCCATATGAACCTCAGCCTAGCAGATGCAGCGCAGGCAATACAGCTTGGGTGGGCAGAGCGACACCGGCTATCCGGCGTGCGCGGTGGGGTGGGATGGGGCTATGTCATGGTGTATGCACCGAGGGATGAAACGGAGATGGCGATATGGAAGAAATTGGTATTGGCGTCGGCAAGGTTTTGTGTTGCTGCTGCTACAGGGCCAGAAGTTGTGCATACAGAAGTCTTGGAGGCGGCCGATTGACGATGATCTGGTGAGGAGCGATTGAGAGGGAAAGGGGGGAGAGAGTGGATAGGGGGGTGAGGGAGAAGGGGAAAGAGGAAGAGAAGGGAAGGACTCATTCTGATCATTCTAATCATATTGGATGTTTGATCACAATCTAACACATGTCGCGACCAGAGCCGAGATGTGAAGCCGTGAAGTGACAGTTTTGTTGCACGCCCTGATTTGCGATGCTGTTGGTACTTTGGAAAGCTTTGAATCAGAAGCTCAGTGATGGAGTGCGCCTTGTACCTCGAGCACTGTACCTGGGGGTCACTCCTCCAACCCCGCTATCGCCAGCCCCTCTAATCTCTGCTATGTACATGTCTGCGACGAAGCATAGGAACATCAACACTATCAAACTCATACTCACGAATCACTCGGCGTAACTAAAACGCAGGTTTAGCTTCATCAACATGGCGTCTGCCGATCCGTTCGACTCGGCCCTGTAGGTCTGCGCTCGCAATCTGTTTAACCCCGACGCGCGTAAACTAAAAAAAAATATACCTAAAAAATCCTAATCACTTTCCTTCATGCCCAAAGACTCACAGTTAGACATTCAACAGCGACCTCCTTCGCCGACTTAACCCGAAACACACGACGGCACATCTGCAGTCCCTGATTGCACTCGCACCTGATCTAACGGAAGATCTTCTGTCGTCGGTGGACCAACCTCTGGCAGTACGGCGCTGCAAGAAATCCGGACGCGACTACCTTCTATGCGACTACAATCGCGACGGCGACAGCTACCGGTCTCCTTGGTCAAACGAGTTTGACCCTCCCCTTGACAATGGCGCCTCTGGTGATGGTGGGGCAGGAGACGGAGCGGGCGCCGCTGGCGTCCCTTCCGATAAGGTTCGCCGCATGGAGATAAAAGCCAATGAAGCTTTTGACGTTTATCGTGATCTCTACTATGAGGGTGGCGTAAGCAGTGTCTACTTCTGGAATTTAGACGATGGGTTTGCGGGTGTTGTGCTGTTGAAGAAAGGTATGTGTAACTTTACTTCTATTCTTGATCGGGAGCGAACTTCTGACTTCTACCTATGCTTACCTTGATCCCGATTTTCTCTTCCTTCTTTCCAGAGGCCAAACCTGGTAGCACCGGCGAAGGTACATGGGACTCAATCCATGTTTTTGAGGCCATCGATCGCGCGCGAGTTACTCAATACAACCTCACATCAACCGTCATTCTCTCCTTGTCGACAAACGGGTCAACGCTGGGTGATATGGACCTCAGCGGCAATATGACCCGCCAGATCGAACAAGAGCTTCCTGCCGAAAGTGACGAGCAGCAGATCGCTAATATTGGCAAATTGGTCGAAGATATGGAACTCAAGATGCGAAATCTGCTGCAAGAGGTTTATTTTGGGAAAGCTAAAGACGTGGTGGGTGATCTAAGGAGTATTGGAAGTTTGAGTGAGGCTGGTAGGGATCGCGAAGCGCAGAGAGAGATTATCGGGAGCATGCGAAAATGAGGGCAGTGGGGGTTTGACTGAGTCTCATGTTCAGTAATTTGAACACAACCCAAATTCTACAATTGTCTTAGAAAATTTCATGGTGTTTTGACTCAGGGGGCCCAAGCACGCTAATGGCTGCTGCTAAGAAGAAGTCAAGTTGATTATAATCTAATCTGCCTATGCGGTAAGACTAGAGGCACGAGAAAGCCCAGCGCCATGAGTTCCCTTCCCCCCTTTTAGTGAAGAGGGAGGAGCCCTGGTAGGGGAACAAGCCGTTGTCTTATCCGTCGCAATTCTTATTCAACAGGGTGAAAATTAATTCAACGAGCAACCACTGTAAAGCTTTGTGGTTCAGGCTTTCCTTCTCGCCAAGAAAGTGGAGGGCCCATCATGGATGCAGAGGGGATGAGTTAATATATGATGGAGGATAAGTGTTCTCAAGTTGTCACAAGGTAAGGGATGTGGGAGATGTCAGATTCTTCTTCGACTTGATGTTTGTCGCCATGTTC
>JAOYMO020450512.1:0-18195 GCA_025802455.2 Iodosphaeria phyllophila | reverse complement strand
TCCTAGTTAGGCTCCACGAATTGTTAATCTTTGAGTTTTGGCTAGTGAGCGACACTGTGCTAGTAAAAATGAACTCAATATGGCCCCGCTTAGCTGCGCCCCCAAATCAAACAGAAACTGGCTCTTCATCCCGAAGGAAAAGAAATTCGCCCCCCGAAAGCCCAATATCCGGGCCACCATCCAAGGTCTTGGCGTCCATACTGACCTGGTGGGCTTATACAGTGTGGAACTGAGCAGATGGTATCGATTGGACAAGATAGGTGCTGACGCCACGTAGCGTACCTTCAAGTCTAATTCCCCACTGAAGGTGGGTGGGGTGAGTGTTATCTCCATTCAAGATCATCTAGGTCTGAATATCTAATCCTTTTAATAAATCTCTGCCTTAGGAAGGACCTGGCGCAACTCTTGATGATGTGCTCAAAAATGTCCGTATCACTGAAATTTAGGGTTAAGTGGTCTTCATGATCGTCGTTCTAGTTGCTGACTCGCTGGATATCCAACCCCAATGCAGAAAAGATCACGACCAACAAGAAAACATAGTACATCATGTCCAAAACAATAAGAGACATCGCTGTCGAAAGCCATTTGAAACCTCCAGAGAAACCCTGTCTGACGTTCCTCGATTGAGAAAATGTACAGGCGCTAATAGACCTTATGATGGAGTATTTAAATCATTTCAGCTCTAATTTTCTAATTTATATTGTTTCGAAACTTTTCAAACAATACGGGAATATTGTCAAGCCGACACGCCCTCGTAAGCGTCACGATACTGTTTGGATCATCGTGTGGTGATATCCGTTGTGGGCCAGCCTGTCCCAAGCCCAAAAGTAAAAGAGTGGGCATATCAAGACGTGTCGTGGCTTCTTCGAAGTCACTGATATTAGTCTGAAATGTTGCTTTTTTTGCCCCTGATTTGTGTTCTTACTATCAGTCGTTCGACCGGCCGTGGCCGCCGTTCAGCTGGGATTGCGCGATGTGCTTTCGCTGTTCGTTTCGCGTCTCTTTTCGCGTCGCTGTTGGCCACTGGATGATGGTTTCAACCCTTCTTGTGCCGAATTCTTAGGTTCAACGTCCTTTTGCTCAAAGCCTTTATAGTACTCTGCAATCGCCGACGTCAATTAGGATGGTGACTGAAGATAGAGAGAAGGATAGGGACCGGGTCAGAACCGTACTCACCCTTGCCAGCGCCCGCGCCGAAATCATCTCGATAATTATCGTCCGCGTCGTCTTTTTCGGCCGGGGGACTCGTTCCGTCTTTGGAGCTCTCGAGTCCGGGCAGATCATTTGCGGCCGGCGCAGGGCCGCGAGATACAGACTGTTGGGGCTTAAGCGCTAATTGACCTTGCGCGGAACCGCCCATAAGAGGCAAAATATCCAAGTCCTCATCATCGTTTCTCTGTGATTCTGGGGATCTTCGTTCAGGAGTATCAAACAATTTTACGACAGGACCAGACGGTTGGAACGGATCAGACCTGGGACCCATTTGGATAGCGGCAACAATGGCGGTGCGCATATGCCCGATCGAGGCGCAAATGATTATAAACAACGTCAAGAGATGCATATTAGGCCAAGATCCAGGAGAGCCAATTACTAGGAGGAATATGTCAATCCCAAGTTGCCGGATAGAAATTGTGACTCTCAATCGGGGTTTGACACAGCGAACCATAATTATGAGAGACGAACACAAAATTAATACGCCACAAGACTCGGAAGCGAGAGGTATTTTTCAAACCAGATCTACACAATAAACGTGATGAGCCATCTCAATCTTACAAGAAAATCGTGCACCATCAGGGTCCTGATTCAATAACCTAAATCAGGGCCGGTATTTCCCATCTTGGAGACACCAAGCGTCCTTCCCTCTACTCGAACAAGTAGCTAAAAGCTCAGAATCCACATATTGGCACAAAAGCATTGTCGCTGAAGCAATTTCTTCTTGGTCTGCTTCCTAGCAAGTGTAGTGGCAAGTTCAACTTGAAGGGCTACACCCTATATCCGCACAGGCTGTGCTGCAAGCCCTGGTACAGCAGACGCCTGCGATCGTGACAACTTCCAGAACAGAGGTGGTCACCGGGCGTAAGCAAATTAGGACTCCAAGCGAGGGGCAAGTGATAAGGTCGGATCCTTGCTCCGTGCTCCATGCTTCGGTCAGGGTTTTGCTCATGGTCTGGAATCTTCCAACTTGATACTGGTGAGGAATTTCGGGATGCAACCGCTGTTAGCAGTGGTATTGCCGATAGGACGCTATCGTGAAGTACTCTTGAAATCATGAGGATTGTGTGGTACTTTGGATATGAGTGCAGCGGGCACTAAGCGGAGGCGATCGATCTCCGAAAGCAAGACCGCGCCATCTCTGACGCAGCGCTTCTACCACACCACTTCCTCCTCGAGTTGAAGGTAGGATAGGTGCTTGCTTGGGGAAGCCATGGTAGTAGCCAGCATCGGCATATATGGGCGCGTTTGGTTCGTTTCGCTTGGGGTTTTGCTAACGACACCACAGTGCATTCAAATTGTCAATACTGGGTTGAAACTGACTGCGGTGATGAGATGGTGCCGTCGAACTTGTTGAGCGAATTACCGGTGTTCCAGATGCCGTTGTGCCCCCGGTCATTTGGCCTGACCTGGGCCCTGGCTTTGCTCCTATCCATCCCATCGCAGCTACCCAAATCAACACCCTGAGACGGAGGACTCGACAAAAGCGCCAACTATGGACTTTGCCGTCATGGACTTTCCACATTTAAATGGGCCCATGTTCAGGAATTGATGACAGGGTGCCTTGCTGAGATGCGGTCGGTTGCTCCGACGGCCAGAGGGCCAGCGCGTGTTTTTCCCAATTCAACCGGTGGTCATCGTCGAAATTTCCCTGGCCGCTACGCCGTGCCTACCGATAGACGTACTTGCACGGCGTTCCTGGACGAGATTTTGGCTCATGTTATGTGTGTCTAACTTGCCGCCAAGTCCCCTGTGTGTCTTGGATAAGTAAAATAAAAACGTTACGTCTGTATCACCCACTCGAGACTCCGTTCTCGCAGAATAGAGTCTCATTAAGTAGATGAAATCAACGTTGGTTTACTAAAAGACTATCGTGGCCCGTTGGGCCCAGATCTACACTAATATCCAAAGAGCCATCTTTGCTAGCGTAGACTACGTAAGCGGCTTAGTAAGCCTTTGGATTAGATAATCCAGGAAGCACACCCCGTGTCATAGACGGTGATAGATCCGGTATCGGGGTTCAGCTGGCGGACTGCAAACCCCGTTCAATAAATAAGCACCTTAGACCCTCGGTAGTTGGATAAGTGAATTGGTCACCTAACCAAGTAATGTGACATTTCACAGTGACTTACCTAATGTTTCCTAGATCCTCTGCCGAGTTTATCTATTCGTGTGATGCCTATTGAACGGTAGTCTTGAGGCAACTTCATGTAGATTTCGAGGCACAAATAAGTTTATTCCGTGCAGGATCTACGAAGTAGAAGCACATGATTAAGTCCCAACTCCATGCTATGCGAATGACACAACCCAACACACTTCGACGCAAACGACTCAATTCACGGCGAATACTTCTTTCACCATCTCAAGACCGCCCCCCACTACCCGCTCTGAACCCTTCCATTACCACGCCCCAAGCTCCCTTCTCCCCACTTCCACCTTGCGGTAGATCCCCTCGTGCCAGCCTCCGCATGATAAAAGTATCTCGCGCCCCCCTCATCCTCTTTCCCTCGCCACTCGTCAGCGCCTCCTCAAACCACCTTTCCTCGCCCCTGTCAAGCGGCAACCCGACCAATAGTCGTGCATTCTCAGCATTTTCATCATTCGGTGAGCCCTCCAGCACAGCCAGCACCAGCTTCTTGAACAGTTCCTCGCGCATGTTGTCTGGTCGCGCGCGCGAGAAGTCGAGGGCTTCAGATACATTGGTTTGGGCGAGGATTTTGAAAATTACGTCCAGCGCGACAGGATCTTTGAGGACGGGCTGAACGCCGTGCCAGTAGGCAAGTGGGAGTGTGAAATCACCGTCGATGGTTGCGTGGCGACAGAGCGCCAGGAGCACGTCGTCAGCGAACTCGGGAGTGAGGCTCGGGTCCGTGAGATGCTGGAGTGCAGACGCGAAGTCGTGACGGTCCATGAACCAGAGACCTGTAATGAAGGTCTGATAAGTCGAGGGCACACCGGCGCGGGTCGCGAAGGAAGGTGCGCGAGGTGGCTCTGAAGGGATCAGCTCGTCCATGTCGAGGATTAAGTAGTAGAGCACGGAGAGCTTGTGTTGGATATGAATGACGGTGCTTCTTGTGATGGTCTCGTGCAGCTGACGGAAGGTATTTTCGGATTTAGGCGGGTACAATTTGTTAGCTTTGGATTGCCCTAATGCCGTCAAGACGCGATCGATGAAGAGTTGGCCATTGAACGTGCGCCGGAAGCCGTCGATCGTCTTGATAGTTTGGCTGTCGTAGGGAAAGGGTTTGCTGAGTGGGCCGAAAACGGCATCGAATTGGTCAATGTTCATAATGCTGATGATGGCGCTAACGACGACATGCGGTATTGAGATCTAAATCCTCCGTTTGCTGTGAGCACAGTCTGGCGCTTTGAGGTGATCACGTTGAGCTCTGGCCTTAACTTCACTTTGAGTCGCGACCGGACGCGTCGTGCAGCCCATCGTGGATCATCATGGCTTGACACCATACGTTTGCAGTGTACTGTACCCAGTTTTCAGAGCAAAACTATGGATGCAGGTCTAGTTACTAAGGCAACTGCATCTGACTATCACTGAGATACGATAGCTAGGCACAGATGCAGGCTTTGGTGGGCACACCAAAGCGTACCTCTTTAGATGAATCATCATCACGAGTTATCGCATTGCATTGTTTTTCATTGTATTTCGTTACGTCTGTCTGATAGACAGACCATCCAAAAAAAAACGATGTAGCTTTCATTCTTTTATTCTGAGCCTGTCATAGGTCCGCTCGTACGGGATAAGGGTCCGTTAGACGCTACTCCGCGGGTTGGGCAGTTCGATCAAAATTTGGCCCAGATGAATAGATCAGATGTAAACTGAAAATTTAAGTCTAGAATGCCGGGTAATGCGCACAAAATCTGCAATAAAATCTTAAAATTTCAACCTTAGTGTGAGCGTACTAAAGCTGTGGTTTTTGGGATCTACAATGTTCTGCAGAAGAATAACTTGATCCCAGACTTCTCTCCCGGATTGCACAAAATACAAGATCTCCGTGGAAGGATCATGAGGGTGGCTTACGAGGAACAAGAAAGACAGAGCGTTCACAAACATCACCATCGAGATACCTCCGAGATAGCCCAGACACGAAATCAGCCGCTCATCCCAACAGCACCCCTCATCCCTCAGAGAAGACATCTTGCAGTCGAGAACTGGGACTGGGAGTACAGGGTAGGAGGCAGCGGATATCCGAACCTGCATCTACCCGAGCAGGAAAAAGTTTAAAGCCGGACCGATCATCACCAAAATGCAGTGGTGACGTGTCTGGCTTTCGGTCTTTTTTCTTCGTCCCCACCATCCAAGTGCCGAACACGCGATCGCAGATCCATGACCGGTAACCTACTGTGTAGCGACCGCAGTGAGCCCGAATTTCATGCTCTTGATGTTTGGGTGTTCGCATCTGCACGATGTTCAGAAGTGCCCCCCACACAATCACCCTTCAAAGTGAACGCATCGTACGAGTAGCCCGTGCTGTGGGAAGGAAATGTGGGCGGAATTCCACTTCGGATATCCGCTGTGTCTGTGCAAGTCCTGCAGGACATAGTACCGGTACGCTTCACATATCGGTGGGCATTGTCATCCCTCGACGACGTTACTATGATATAAGGCGTAGGTAATATTCATGCATGAAGTGCCGACAGGAATACTCGCAGCACGCTACTGCGAGCCTCGCTTCTCAAGCGGTCAATTATTACTGCAGAATTGCCCCGCATTTTGGTCATCATTCTTTCCAAGTTACCGATTAGAAATTGTGAATAACAGTCCCCTCGGGCCCAAAGTTCCACCCTCTACGCTGCTTGTGTTCAAAGGCTGCATTCATAAGTACTTCTGTATTTCTAAACGGGACCCTTAACCCTTCTTACCTCGCAACCACTTGGCCGCTGAAAAAGTTATCTGCAGAACTTCCTAGGAAATAGTTAAATCCTCAAGAGAAGTCTGACCGGGCTAAGCTCTGGGTTGCCACTCTCACCTTTAGCCGGGTCGGTCAGCTACCGAGCCCCTGATCTAACCCATCCGGTCGCCGACCCACAGGTTTCCGCTGTACCGGCTCGGCATGTGACCTGGTGACGGTCTCGACTGTCGCACTAAGTCTAGAATCCGAACCATTTCACCCGAATCTGCAATTAAAAACCATGCGCCCAACGTTGGACGCTACCAGACGCTACTGTACGAAGAGCAGTGCTTCTGTGATCTACGTACACATCGAAACAGCAGTCCTGCTTCGGAATGTTGTCGATCTTTTTTTAAAACTATGGTGTTGAATGATAGCGCTGCCATAATATATATTTCCCTCAATCTGCAACTACAGTAAAACGACTTGCCGATGGTAAAGATGCAGACCATCTACATTAACAGAAGTATATTCCGCATAGTCCCATCTGGGGGACAGAGCAAATTCGTGCTCTACGATGGTGTCTGATTCACGCTATGTAATTGCGGTGTGTTGAGGGGGATTGCATGCTCAATAACGGTATCTACGCATGATCTCCAATCTTTGGGTATCAATCTTGGACTTCTGCTCACTTGCTTCCATCATCGTGCTGTGACGGTGTTGGTTTGCAATTGCGCTGCCCTTCATTGCGCTGTACTACCGACCAGTGCGTGGCTTGGGGCGGTGTTGTTCATCAGCGGGCCTCTCATTGGACGCATCAACTACCGGTATCTTATGCGAATTCGATCGCCCCTGCCAGATATTGTGGGGCTCTAGGTGGATGGCTAAAGCTAGCACTAATTGGCTTATCCTTCTGATGCGCGATCTAAGCCGCTTTGGGCGATATCTTACTGGGGTGCAATTACTTATCCCCGCGACCACTGTAACAGTTTGCCAAGGATATGT
Source organism: Iodosphaeria phyllophila (assembly GCA_025802455.2). NCBI lineage: Eukaryota > Fungi > Ascomycota > Sordariomycetes > Amphisphaeriales > Iodosphaeriaceae > Iodosphaeria > Iodosphaeria phyllophila. Next base: position 11,131 of record JAOYMO020450512.1, on the reverse strand, counting down.
ACGCTACAATCCGAAGTCTATCCGCAGTCTAGGGTATATCCTGTTATAAAGCTTCCCCGCATGTGCCATGTCCGCCAAATGCCCTCTGAATCACAATTTCAAGGCCCACGAATTCTATTTATACCAAGTACAGCAGCCGACGCAGAAAGATAGAAACAAACAGCGGAATAGGACGTTTGCAACAGGGCTGGATATCAGATTGAGTATTAAAGGCTACATCCACCAACCACGCGCTCTTTCTCCGAAACTAAAGGGCAATGCCAGTGTGCGAGATGTTCATGCTCAGCCGGCCATCCGGCCCCATAAGTCAAAAGTCACTCGAAAACGTTCGAACGAGCTTTCGATATTGGTCGGAGCGGTATACTGAGATACCTCGTACGAGGACTACGCTAGGATGGTGCGCCTGGCTCGACGCGGTAGAAGGGTCGAACTCGCTCTGGGCTGTGGGGAATTGGTTCTCGGCCTCGCAGATGTGGTCTTTCTATCTGTCTGTAAGCTCGAGGGAAGAAGAAAGAATTAGCGAAATTGCGGGGCTCATGCCCGGGGTCGGTACCGACTGGATCTCGTGTATGGTGGCGGGAATGTGTCCTTTGATGATGAGGGATCCCCAAAGGCCGGACAGGCCGCTCATGGCCCGGTTCCCTTTTGTGCGACTCTCGCGTTTCCTGGTTCCGCGGGATTTGAAGGAGGAATTCGAGTGCCGCTGGGCTGATCTAGAGGGGCTTCGCAACGCAATGTTCGAGCCGTCGGCAATATGGGGGGACTGGAAATTGAGCCATGGCGAGGGCGCCCACGTGGAAGCTAGTGATCTCGATGCTGACTCTGCAGATGAGGAGGAATTCTTTATTGTGAGTTTCATATTCCTTGTATAAGTGGCTATCGTTTTCCCCTTCAATACCTTGTTGTGACATTTGTGAAACTAGGGATCATCAATTTCCCAACAACCGGTGTGGAAGAAATGGAACCCTGTGTCTATCTGTCGTTTAAATCCCCTTTCCCTCAACCTCGGCCGTGTATCATTGACCAAAGCTATGCAGTGCGCTGGATTACCCTCACGTGAAGCCTGGGAAAAGATAGGAAGGAGCGACCTGTACAAAGAAATGCAGCGCGCACTAGACAGCGTTTCCATGTCAAGCGAGAGTAAACTTTATAAACTCTTTCTGTATTGAAAAATATTGATGGGCGCAACGAGTTCGGGTCATGATACTGCTTGTTTGAGTTAATGATGGAAAACATGGGCTTTTGCTAGCGACGAGGGATATGCCAGGCGTTTCTTGTCGGATGGATATACTATGAGGAACAACAGGGAGTAAAGCACGGAAAATGTTCCCCATTTGGGGGTCATGCGCATTTAGGATTGCACAAGTTAAGAAACGAGAGGAACAAACTTTGACCAGTAAGATAAACAGAGTCAACATACCCGGTGAGTAGGCTATGAAAATAAATCAATCATCCGGGCTACTGCAGCCTCATATATAATAACCGTGGGAGATTCATGGTATCGCCCCCCAGGACAAGGAAATGGGGGTATGAGAGGTTTGGTTGTCAGGGTCACATGATTTCATTAGCCGGCGTCCCCCGCCCGCTTCAGGGGTGACCCTTAGTCAGGGTGGTAACCAGGCCAGTCCTGCACCATTCCCGCACGGACCAGGCCAGTCAGTGAAGGCCAGTCCTGGGGATTTGAGGACTGGCTGGTGGTAGGTGCGCTGCAGTAGCGGAGTACGTACCTGAGTTGTGCAGTAGAGTACGATGTGAAGTACAGTACTGAGCCGTGCGCGCACGGATCAGGTCAGGCTAGTCCTGGGATCTGAGGACTGGTACCAGGCCGGCCAGGTCTTAGTTGGGCAGGACTGACTGGCCTGGTCACTACTATGGTTACAGGTGTAATTATTTCATCCCTGGCATGTATCTGCAGGGATCCCCACACCCCTGCACCACAGAGTAAATTACTCTTTCTACGCAATCATTGCTAACGCCCTCACTGTCGTAGTAATGCTATAGCAACAACTGAAAAGACTCTCTCTTATAATCACAAGCACATTGCAACCAGTCATCTTGCTTTAGTAAATACTGTACGACAATGAGGGCGTTGCCAATAATTGCGTAGGAAGAGAAATTTTACTTTGTGGTGCAGGAGTGTGGGGACCCCTGCAAGTACATGACAGGGACGGAATAATTACGCCTATAACCACAGTACCCAGGCTGGGACTGTTCTTACAAGGAATGAACTGCAGGGTGATGTACTGTGTAGCGAAGAATCTTCAGCACACGAGGCCACACAAGCATTTGCCTCACAGCCTAACCAAACAGGGCAGGCAAAGTTCCTGTTTGACCGTTCTTACCCCTGTGGACTGCACCTCAGTGAGGTGGTAACCAGGCCAGTCAGTCCTGGGATCTGAGGACTGACTGGTCACCATGTGGCTTTCGCTTCTGCTACTCGGGACCTGGGATAGGCTGACTTCGGGTGGGAACGGTCACACTGGGAGCGATTCCACCAACAAAGACTTTGCTATCGTATTAGGCCCATGATGAATAGATTAGATGTAAACTGAAGAACTAGAATCAAGGGCTATCTGGCTATTGCAGTGGACAATATTTATATGCAATAAATACCGCAAAATGTGGGGTTCTGGGATCCACAACCAGTCAGTCAGTCCTGCCCAACCAAGGCCTGGCCTGGTACCAGTCCTGCAGCCTCGGGACTGGCCTGGACTGACAGGCCTGGTTCGTGCGGGACTGGTGCAGGACTGCCCTGGTTACCACCCTGCCTCACCTTCACGAGTTGTAATTTCAAGCCATCAAGACCCATTGGAGATCACGCCTCAATACTGACAACTGCCAGAATAAAGATACCAATAAGCACATTAAGTCTTGGGCGGAAGTTCCCAGTCGCGGCTCTCACAATGATTGGCCTGGGAAGGAAAGTTCCTTTGTAGCTGTCTGCAAGCAGCTGCTAGCATCTCGCTCGAACTATTAAAGTACCGGTAACTACACATATGTGAGATTTCTTCCAGCAAGGAGAAAAAGTTACCAATCATTACCCACTCATTGCCCGCTATCCATCCGGTTGGAGCTACGGATAGATCCTCGAGAAGACCGAATTATCGACGATTGTCAACTATCCAGCTGATCGCCGCCCGCTGTTCATACTCCGGCCACTTCATTACCATCGATCACGCAACCCATTCGTTATCAAATGATTGCTCCGACTTCATTCATGAAGCTCGCTTCAACGTTATCTTTCCTCGCCACAGCTATAGCTATCCACTCTCCTGCGCCGTTTGAGCCTGGTGGAAATATCGGTAGGGTGAGAAGCCGCCTTCATCGCAACGTTGAGAACTCCCGCATGACCGTAATGAGGTCAAGGCGGAGGCTCGGTATGAAACCCACGCTGATATACTTGCTGACAAAGAACTCTGTCAAAAGGCTGCAATTGAATTGTTGGAAGTCCACCAGAAAATCGGCAAATCGGATCTGGTATCTCCTTTCGACAAGTGGCACGAGAAAAACTTCCAGGGAATTCCCAGGGAAGACGTCGAGGAATCTTTTCTTACAGAGTTGGTGTTTCCTGAAAAGTACCTGGCGTCACTGGAGTATAAGAATGATATCAACCGACAAGTTGATAACGCAGTTCAGCAAGAATCATATCGCTTGTCCCGAAGCTTAGCGATGTCCGGTAATAGAGACCCGGACAAAATTGTGAGCTATTATAGAACGGAAACCTACAAGGGCACTATAAGAAACGGCTTACTCGGAGAGTCCGCTAGTTCACGACTTAAACGGCTTTACGGAGATATCAAGTACGAAATTAGCCTCATCCCAAAGCCCGAATGAGCTCCAAAGAAGGGCTCCGGTAAACAAAAAGCTCAGTAAATCTCCAGATCTGTTGATGATGGCTAGCTGCGAGGATCGGGACGACAGTAGCGTTCGTATTGTGTTGAGTGGGATGTTAGTTGTGGGTTCGGCCCACCGGTCCGGCATCGTGAGCTGATCCGGCGCAGCTCTCCAAAAAGGGGCACTATGGATTCAGGTCGTTCAGTCTTTTTGCATTTGGATATTTGGGGAGTGAAGTGCATTAATAGTAGCTCTTAGAATAGATCTGTCGTTTCTGGATTCGATGGCAGTTAGTTGTGACAATAAGTTCGATTGATTAATCGATTTCTATCCGCAAATCTGACATGGGATGGCGGGATTGTATAGGCATCACTATTCATAGAACTCACTGTACAAAACAATGAACCAGCTTGATTTGCTGTTCCTTGCTTCAGGCAATGTAGCCCTTCCCCTTTGTGACCATCGATCTACAGTATCATAGGAAAGCACTTCTTCTGCAGAGTATCTAGCTAGAATTCTAGCATCTTGAGTGATGGTTGTTGGCAAGGAATTGCGGATGAAATCGACTTCGTTAATTTATGGTATTGAATTTTATACGAATCAGCGTTTATTTTCGCCGTCCCCTGTTAGCCCCCAGAACTATGAAAGCTTAGATTTGTACATCCACGCTCACTGCGGCGTGCGCTCCAAGCAACCAACGACACTTGCGGTAGAAATTGCTGATCGCGCGAAACAAGCGGAGAAACAAAGGTTGGGGGTTTGTTTGTAATTAGATGATCCAAGTGGGCGAACCCAACGGAAGAGCTCTGTTCTTTTCACAGCGTTCTCTACCTACCCCCCGCATTTGACCAAACCAATTTTCGCCAAAATTGTCTGCAGGGTTGGTGAGAAAGACCCAGCAGTTGTGAAATGAAATTGCCAATAACTGAAATTTTCTTGGGGTTGTCTGCCCAGAGCTCTGTTGAGTCCATTACTGTGTAACAGTATCGACATTTTCCTGGTCTGAAAAACTGGTCCGAAAAAAGCTGGTGAATCAGGCCCTAAAGGTTGTCGCTCGTAAATCGAGCCGAATCCGGGGTTTTCTGTCCCGAACACTTGCAACTACGGGTTACAGTATGAGGTAGTGTGCTGTTCTGTACTGTACTGTGTCGGGTACAGCTCCTGCAGTGAAACCCTGTCGAATTACTCACAGCGGGGTTGTTTTGTTTACTTTCCAATCCGCCTGGAGCCAACAACACGAAAGAAAACAAAGCTTCCACACCACATCTCCGCCAACTTTCCGCGCGCAACACACATACAAAAACCAACCAACCTCAACAACCACTCGACAGATATGTCAGCCCGCCCTTCACGTCGCGCAGCTGCGCGCCGCGCCGCGATCATCGACTCGGACGACGAAGACGAGGCGGTCGCCAACACGACGATGCGCAAGCGAGAGGACAGCGACGAAGAAGATTTCGAGCCCGAGCCCGAGCACGAGCCCGCCGCCCCTGTACCAAGCAGCTCGTCGCGCCGACAGAGCAACAGGCGGAAGACTACGAATACTGTTACTGCGCCGCCGACACCTGCTACACCCGGGACGCCCGCGACAGGGCGGGGCAGCAGAGCCCGTAGGAGTGGGAGGGCTGCTTCTGCTGCTGTTCCTGCGACGCCGCGGGAGTCGGTCGGGGGTCGGAGTAGTATCGGTAGCCTGGCGGAGCAGGACGTGGAAATGGAGGATGCTGATGCGTCGGCTATGCCGCCTCCGCCTACGCCTACGCCGGCTCAGCCCGTGCTGCCGTCGCCCAAGCCGTCGGAATCCCCGGAGGTCAGGCGCATGAAGAGTATTGCTGCTCCTGGTATTGCGAGTTCTCCGAAAATGGCGACACAGGAAACCGGGGAGGCAGAATCTAGTAGTATCATGAACAGCAGCCAGACTGAGTCGGACACGACGGTCATGACGGTCAAGCCGATCAAGGCGATGGATACTATTCTGGAGAAACCGATGGACATTGTGGTCAAATCGCGGCAGAACCTCATGACAATTCCCGTGGCGGAGGAAACGGGAAATAAGAATCGGATCGTGCTTACCTATCTGATCCTGACCAATTTCAAGAGTTACGCTGGTAAACAGGAAGTAGGGCCTTTCCATACCTCCTTCTCTTCCGTCGTGGGACCCAATGGCTCGGGAAAATCCAATGTCATTGACTCGCTCCTTTTCGTCTTCGGCTTCCGCGCCAGCAAGATGCGGCAGGGCAAGATTTCGGCTTTAATCCACAACTCGGCCGCCTATCCGAACCTCGACCATTGCGAGGTTGCGGTGCATTTCCAGGAAGTCACGGATCTGCCGTCTGGAGGGTGCGAGGTGATCGCGGACTCCCAACTGGTGATTTCCCGCAAGGCGTTCAAGAACAATGCCAGCAAATACTACATCAACGGCCGCGAGTCCAACTTCACCGTCGTCACCAACCTGCTCAGAGACAAAGGTGTCGACCTGGACCACAAGCGCTTCCTCATACTGCAAGGCGAAGTCGAGTCCATCGCGCAGATGAAGCCCAAAGCCGCCAACGAGCACGACGACGGCCTGCTCGAGTACCTGGAGGACATCATTGGCACTTCCAAGTACAAGACTCCCATCGATGAGGCCGCTACCGAGGTCGACACCCTCAACGAGATCTGCATGGAGAAGAGCGGGCGCGTCCAGCACGTCGAGAAGGAGAAGAACTCCCTCGAAGATAAGAAGAATAAGGCTCTCGCCTATATCCGCGACGAGAACGACTTGACTCTCAAACAGTCCTGCTTGTACCAGCTCTACATCAGCGAATGCGTCAACAATGTCGCCGTCACCGAGGAGGCCATCAACCAGATCCAGGCCCAGCTCGACGCTGAGGTCGAGAAGCATCAGGGCGGCGAGCAGGTCATCAAGCAGCTGCAGAAGACGTACGGCGCTGCGAGTAAGGGGTACGACGCCCAGGAGAAGGAACACCAGTCTCTGGCCAAGGAAGCCGCCAAGTTCGACCAGGAGCGCGTCAAGTTCGACGAGCGCCGCAAGTTCTTGACCGACAAGCAGAAGAAGTCGGAGAAGGCCATCGCCAATGCCGAGAATTCCGCCCAGGAGGCCGACGACACCATCGAGCAGTGCTCCGAGGAAATCACCCGCGTCACCTCCGACATGACCGAGCAGGAGGAGCGGCTACAGGAAGAGGAGGCTACGCTGGCCACCATCCGCGGCAGCTTGAAGGGCAAGACGCAAGTGTTTTCGGACCAGATCGCTGTGAAACAAAAGTCCCTCGAGCCGTGGAAAGACAAGATCAACCAGAAACAATCGGCCATCGCGGTGGCGGAATCCGAAATGGCCATCCTGGAAGAAAAGGCCAACGCCGGCGCGGTAGCCATGGAGGACATGGAGACTAAAATGGCGGCCATCGCCGAGGGGCGCAAAGCCAAGCTGACCGAGCTGGAGACCTGCCGGGCCGAGAAGGCCGAGCTCGAGCAGGAGGCCCAGGAAGTCGAGGGCGGGCTCGCCCAGTTCGCCCAGAAGGAACACGTCATCCGGTCCAAGGTCTCCAATGCTCGGCAGAAGGCCGACGAGGCTCGCTCTAGCCTGACGCAGAACCAGAACCGAGGCAACGTCCTCACGGCCCTCATGCGCATGCGCGAGTCCGGGCGCATCGACGGCTTCCATGGCCGCCTGGGCAATCTCGGCGTCATCGACCCCAAGTACGACGTCGCTATCTCGACCGCCTGTGCCGCCCTGGATAACTTCGTCACGGATTCCGTCGAGGCCGGTCAGATGTGCATCGAGTATCTCCGCAAGACCAACCTGGGAAGGGGCAACTTCATGTGTCTCGACAAACTGCGCGCTCGCGGCATGGATCCCATCAACACGCCCGAGGACGCCCCTCGCCTGTTCGACCTCGTCCAGGCTAAAGAAGACAGGTTCCGCCCGGCCTTCTACCATGCTCTCCAAGACACCCTCGTCGCGATCGACCTCGCCCAAGCTAACCGTATCGCCTACGGCGTCAAGCGCTGGCGCGTCGTCACCCTGGCCGGCGAACTCATCGACAAATCCGGTACCATGTCCGGCGGCGGCAGCACCGTGAAGCGCGGCCTGATGTCGAGCAAGCTGGTGGCCGACACGTCTAAGGAGCGTGTGGCCCAGCTCGAAGAAGACCGCGACAGCCTCGAGGCCAAGTACCAGAAGTTTCAGGACCAGCAGCGCGAGCTCGAGGCGAGGCTGCGCGAGCTCCAGCACGACATGATTCCCCAGCTGGACACCAAGATCCAGAAGATCGAGCTGGAGATCCAGAGCGCCGAGAAGAACATGGTCGATGCGAAGCGGCGGGTGCAGGAGCTGGGCAGGGAGCACCAGGACGGCGACAAGGACGATAGTCAGCGCGTGGGCGTGCTGAAGAAGGAGATGGCGAAGCTTGGCGCCGAGGTCAAGAAGCTACATGCTGAGACGGAGGGTGTGGAGGGCGAGATCAAGGTCCTGCAGGACAAGATCATGGAGGTGGGAGGCGAGAAACTCCGCGCGCAGAGGGCCAAGGTCGACGGCATCAAGGAGCAGATCTCCTCGTGTAGCGAGGCCATCTCTGCCGCCGAAGTGGCACGCGCCAAGGCGGAAAAGGCCAAGACGAAGCTCGCCAAGGACCAGGCTAAGGCGTCCAAGGAGCTCGACACCGCGCTTTCCGACCTCGAGACCCTGGAGGAAGAGGTAGCGAACCAGGGCTCACGCTCCGAGAGCCTGCACGGCCAAGTGGCATCGGCGGCGGCCGCGCTGGCTGAGAAGAAAGACCAGCTCAAGGAACTCAAGGCCGAGTTGGACGAGAAAACGGCCGAGCTCAACGCGACGCGCGCCGAGGAGATCGAGATGCGGAACCGGCTGGAGGAGAACGGGAAGATGCTGGTGGACAACCAGAAGAGGCTGCGGTACTGGAACGACAAGTTCGGGAAGCTGGTCCTGCAGGACGTGAGTGATTTGGAGAGCAGGCCCGCGCCGGTGAGGAAGAGTATTGTGCCTGTGGAGCAGGAGGGGGATTCGGAGGACGGCGAGGAGGGGGATAGTGAGGATACGGTGCGGCCTGAACGAACTTCGGATTCCGAAGAAGATGAAAACGAAGATGAAAACGAAGACGAGCAAGAGGAAGGACAGGAAGGCCGTCCCCGCAAACAGCCCCAGGAATTGCCCCGCTACACCACGGACGAGCTGGCAGACATGTGTAAAGAGACGCTGAAGTCCGAAATCGCCGCCTTGGAAACGAAAACCACCTCCGCCACCGTCGACCTCTCCGTGCTGTCCGAGTACCGGCGCCGCGTGGAGGAGCACCTCTCGAGATCCTCCGACCTCGCGGCCTCCATCACGGCCCGCGACGGAGCGAAAACGCGCTGCGACGACCTGCGCCGCCTCCGTCTGGAAGGCTTCATGCACGGCTTCAGCGCGATCTCGCTGCGCCTGAAGGAGATGTACCAGATGATCACGATGGGGGGCAACGCGGAGCTGGAGCTGGTGGATAGCTTGGACCCGTTCTCAGAGGGGATCCTGTTCAGCGTGATGCCGCCGAAGAAGAGTTGGAAGAACATCAGCAACTTGAGCGGTGGCGAGAAGACGCTGAGTTCGCTGGCGCTCGTGTTCGCGCTGCATCATTATAGGCCCACGCCTGTTTATGTCATGGATGAGATTGATGCGGCGTTGGACTTTCGGAATGTGAGTTTGGGGTTTCCTGTTCTGTTCTCTTTGCTTTTTTTGAGTAATCTCTACCATGGGAGACACCGCATATGCATCTCCCTACCCTTGCTTTCCCGCCGCAAAACAAGAACAACCAAACTAACACAGCATAAAAAACAACAGGTCTCCATAGTAGCAAACTACATCAAAGAGCGCACCAAGAACGCCCAATTCATCGTCATCTCCCTCCGCAACAACATGTTCGAGCTGGCCGCCCGTCTAGTCGGCGTCTACAAAGTCAACCACATGACCAAGAGCGTCACGATCGAGAACCGCGATTACGTGCATCGGCCTGCTCCCGTCGCTTCCACGTCCGCCGCTGCTGGGAGTAGCGGCGGCGCGGGACAAGGCCAAGGAGGGTTGGCGGCCAAGGGGAGTCTGGCTAGTATGAGGGGTGCGGGGGTTGCAGTGGGGGGAACATGGGGTTAGTGGGGGAAGCGATCATGGGATATGAGTGTGATGAGTGTGATGAGTAATGAATGTGAGTGTGTAGGCTGGGCTTGGTGGATAGAAGGGTGGTTTGGTTGATTTGGGGATTAGACGAGGGATCACGTGTTTTTTTTGGGGGGGGGGGGGGGGGGGGGGTGGGGGGGGTTGCTAGGAGTTATGATGGACGCGTGTAATGAGCATGCATGGATTTGCGAAGTTGATGCTTCGGGTTTGCCTGGAAAACAAACGTGTTGTTCACATTTGATAAGGACCTCATGAATGCGGGATGTCGGTGCCCTCATAGACCACTGTCTTGTGATATTGTGCGAATCGAGCGATGTGCCTGCCAGGAGAGAGCAGGCGGCGAGGTCATGAGCAGCCAGACGTGTGAGCCGCCAGCTGTGAACCCAGGAGCTTGGTAATGCGTTATAAGCTGGATATCCATCGAGCCATTTGTTTTGGAAGCAAATTGCGAGAGGGAGCTAGGTCGATTTCAAATAGAACCAGACGGATTCGGAATTGACGGTAGGACTCCGGCAAGCTCGTGATCCCCCCCTTTTTCCCCGAGCACAACCGCGCTGTCTGGAGTAAGTTTTACCACGCAAGGATGTGAATCGAATGGAGAAATCCTATTCAGTTCTTCATCCAGAATCAAAACCAAGGAAAAAGTCACTACACGCGATAGTGTGCGTGGCAAAAAAGAATAAATTAGAATTCCTGCCCAGTCACCTAGCCGAGGAATCGAACCCCGGGCCGCAGATGGAGAGTCCGCGATGTTAACCACTACACCAGCCAGGTAGTCACGCTCATTGTGCTGTTGGATACTAGTGAGTTTATTTCCAGCTCTGTTGGGAATAGCAAATGATTGGGTTTGCTAACGGTACGGTGAGGTTGGGGGGCTGGCTAGGCAGAAGGTGAGGCAGGTGCGATCGTGAGAGCTCGATTTCAGAGACAATGGTTTGTTCTTGTTAGCACGGGGCTTGCAGCGGCCGGTCTTTCCAGTTGGGGCTCAACAGGGAGGGTGACTCACTGCCATATTATACGAAGCACGGCGTTTTGAAGAAGAGCCGTAGATCATGGGATACCTCTCTTGCGTTCTCCATGGCTCGGGAAGGGGAAAGTGCGAGAACTCTGTAGATACAGAGTGTAGAGGATCAGGGC
>JAOYMO020450426.1:0-18221 GCA_025802455.2 Iodosphaeria phyllophila | reverse complement strand
CCAGGCGGACCGCGGCCAGGCTGTCGCCGCCGCAGTCGAAGAACGTCCGCCCGGGATGGTCCGGCCGGTTGCCGAGCAGCCGCGCCCACAGCGCCGCCAGACGCTCCTCATCGGCGGTGAACGGCACGGCCGCCCCCGCCGCGGTCACCGCCGGTCGCGGCAGGGCCTTGCGGTTGACCTTGCCGTTGTCGGTCAACGGCAGCGCCTGCACCGTGACCACCGCCGACGGCAGCATGTACTCGGCCAGGAAGCGCCGGCAGTGCGCGAGCACCGCCTCGCCGTCCAGCGGCAGGCCGTCGCACACCAGGTACAGCACCAATTGGCGCTGACCAGGCAGGTCCTCGCGGACCATCGCAAAGCTGTCGCGCACCCCGGGATAGCGACGGGCCACCGTCTCGATCTCACCCAGTTCGACGCGGAAGCCGTGCAGCTTCACCTGGCTGTCGAGCCGCCCGAGGAATTCGATGTCGCCACTGGGCAGGAAGCGCCCCTGGTCGCCGGTGCGGTAGATGCGCGCACCGTCGGGCGCGCTGATGAAGCTCGTCGCGGTGCGCGGCGCATCGTCCCAGTAGCCGATGGCCAGACCGATACCGCCGATGTACAGGTCACCCGGCACCAGCAGCGGGCAGCGCCGCAGGTGGCGGTCCAGGACATGGAATTCCTGGTTCGCCATCGGTCGGCCGTACGGCACGCTGGGCGCCCCCGGCGCCAGCCGGCCGATGGGGTGCAGGATCGACCAGATCGAGGCCTCCGTCGCGCCACCCAGGCCCAATTGATCCGCCTGCGGCACCAGTTCACGCAGGCGCGCGGGCAGGCTGACCGGGATCCAGTCGCCGCTCATCATCACCAGGCGCAGCGAGGCCAGCGCGTCGGGACTGGGGTCGACCACGGTGACGTGGTGCCCACGTCGGGCGACATCGATCGCCAGGGCACGGCGGATGATCGCTTCCGCCTCGCTCGCGCTGCCTTCCAGACGTAGCGTGCCGCCCAGATTACCCAGATCGCTCGCGACCGCTGGATGATCCGGGCCGCTTTTTTGCGAGATCGCCAGCGCCTGCCGAAACAGGGCTTCGGCCTGTGGCAGCTTGCCCCAGTCGACATAGAGCGCGCCCATATTGCTCGCGTCGCGTCCGACCAGCGCATGGTCAGGACCGAGAACCTCCCGATCGATCGCGGCCGCTTGCGTCAGCAATGCCTCCGCATCGGAAAAGCGACCCCGCTTCTGCGCGTTGATTGCGATGCTGCTAAGGAGTTGTGCCACGACCGGGTGGCGCTCGCCATTGATCTTGCGCGCAAGGTCCAGCGCCTGGCGATAATATATGTCCGCATCGGCCAGCCGGTTCTGGCCCGCCAGATTGTCGGCAAGTCCAAGCGTAACAGTGGGCAGCAGCGCGCGCATCCCATCAGTCTTTGACAGCCGCGCCAGGCTGCTGCGGTGGAGCGGTTCGGCTTCGGTATATTTGCCCTGTGCATCCAGATTGAGCGACAGGCTATTTTCGATCACGGCAGTCAGCGGGTTGTCGCTACCGATCGACCCGGCGATCGGCAGCGCCTTGCGATAGGTTGCTTCGCTTTCCTGCACACGACCCTGACCCGTGAGCGCGCCACCCAGCGACGCGAGGGCAAGCACCTGATCGGGTTTGCCGTCAGGTAAACGCATCGCCGTCGCCAGCGCCTCGCGCGCCAACCGTTCCGCATCGTTCGCGCGATCCGCCGCCAGCGCGATGTTCGAGGCTGTTTGAAGCAATGACAGGCAGTGGCCCGGCTGATCGGGCGTTGGACGGCATGCGGCGATCGCTGCGGATATCAACGCATAAGCCCGCGCATAATCCCCCTGCGCGAATGCCGCGTCGGCCTCCGGGGCAGTTGCACGCGCGGGCAGTTGCGCAGTCAGCGGCGGCGACAAAAAAAGCCCCGCCGCCGACGCAAGGACCAGATAGTATGGGCGCTTGGACATGCGGTGCGATCCGCTAGTCCTTATGTCCCATCCATGTCACGCCATCGATGGAGAGGTCGAGCCGGCGTGGATCCTTGTTGAGTTCGATCAGAAAGCCGTCGCCCGGACGCGCAGCGATGATCGCGCTGGACGCTCGTGTCAGCGCGATCTGGACCGTTGGGATTCGCTGGTAATCGGAACTGATGCTCACCAGATTTTTCGACACCCGCGTGACGGTGATGTTTACGTCCGACTGCGAGCCACCTCGGGTGTCCGCCATCACTTGGCCGGAATAAGTGCCGGCAACCATCTCCGCTATATCCGTCGCACGCTGCGGGCCTGCGGGGGCGCTTGCTGCGATGAGGGGAGCCGAAGCGGAAGAAAGGATCGAAAGGGCGAAAATCGCTGGGCCGGTCGTGCGCAACATACTGTGCCTCCACATATCGCCACCCGAGGACGACATTGACAGCGAAACTCGCTCGGTCAAGTCGTGAGCAAACCACTGGTCCCTCGTTTGAGATATCGAGGTCGAAAATTCGCTTTTGGAGAAATTGATCTTCTGTCTCTCCGTCCACCTGACCAAAAGTGTCTCTCAGGCTCTTCAAATAACAACGAAAACTTCAACAATCCGCAGCAACCGCGCAAGAAATGGCTCAGCCCTTCTGAGGCCAATTGATTGTTTTGGATAGGAAAGAATAGTGGTGCGCGACACAGTGATCAACAAAAGTGTCTCTTCCCCGGATATGGCGGGATATGCCGGGATATAGCGGGATGAAAACACCAGAATAGGGCTGTGCGCGCGCTGAGAATTACCCGCTAAAATAGGTCGGTTTCATCCCGCCGCTTATCCCGTCAGGACGCGGTCATTTTCATCAACCGTACGCGCCAGTGCAGCTCTGATCGATCTTAAATCGCAAATTGCCAATGATCCATCCGACTGAGTTCGGGCAGATGGAGCGTTCTACGCGATTATAACACGGGATGATTTTGAACGGGCACAGGTAATTATCGCAGTACGGTCTAACACGCTCGATGACGCAGAAATGCTCAAACTACTCCAAGCAATTCGAAGCGATCCGTACCGTCAGTCGCCGCTCAACAGCGGAAGCATGATGTTTGGAATGAAATCGATCAGAAAATGCGCGACGATGTTCGCCAGCAGGTTCCGCTTCCACAGGTAAAGTCCGGTCAATATGCCGCCCAGCACGAGCGCCAGAAAAATACCCGGCCATCCCTGTCGATAGTGAAATGCAGCGAAGAATATCAACGGGATCGCTGCGGCAATCCATTTGCTTCCGGTCAGAGCTGCAATCCGCTCAATTGCATAGCCGCGATAAAATATTTCTTCGGCAACACCCGCGCGCAATACCGTCAGCAGCACCGCCCACTTCGAAACGGCGATCGTGCCGCCGCCCGAGCCGAATGCAATATCCAGCGCCCCGAACAGTCCCAGACATGCGGCAAGCCCAAGGCCAAGCATGACCATGCCGGCCAATCCCCAAAGCAGGGAGCGGCCGATGCCTTGCGATCCAAGACCGATTGACGACAGAGGCAGGCGTTCTTTCGTCGATATCAGCCAGAGCAGCACGGCCACCAGCGCCAGTACGGCACCCTCGCGGATTATGACCGTGGTCGTGGCGGCTGGGTCGCTCGAAAGACTGCGAAACAGAAAAACGATGATGGGCAGGCCAATCAGAGCGATTAACAAACCAATGAGCGACCACGGCCGCAATGAACGCGAAGCAGGTTGCATGATAGTCCTCACAAAAGTTGGGATAGCGTAACGAATAGTGGATGATCGCACTTCTGCCGCGGTATGCGCCGCTCTCGCTGTTTACGTCGACAAAGGGTCTCAGGAGCTCATCTCGGCGAAGATTTTCCGGAAATATCTGCCCGACTTGCGGTCGATGTACGCCAGCTCGTAGTGATTGGGCGTTTCGAGATCCTGAATGATGAAGGGTTCCATCTCCAGTCCGCTCATCGCGCTGACAGGACGCGTGCGTGACATGCTTTTCTGCCTCCAACAGCCACCGATAAACGCAAAGGCGACTGCCGCGAGATAGGCGATGGTGAAACCAAATCCATCGATGAGGCCTGCATTCATCAACACCGGCGGACTGCACAATAAGGTGAGGACCGTTAGTGTCCCGATGATCAGTGATGGCGCAAACCGCCGGGCAAAAAGCTGTGCAGATGCGTAATCCCACGTGTAATCGGCAAGTTCTGCCAGAGTGATGCGCGGATAGTTCGGCCAAAATCCGTTGTTGGTGCAATCCTTTACCGGTTTCCTGGAGGTTCCAGTCATCGGTCGGCTCGCGGACATGCGACAATGTTGGACACGGACGCATCGGAAACCTGCGAGCATGTCATGGTCGTTATGATTTCGGCGTCCAGCTCGTCGGCAATCTGATCGGTTGCCATGGTCACAATGGACCGCTCACCCTCGTAGTAAATGCTTACGCGGGATGCATAGTCAGAGGGACATTGCCCCCAACGCGGCGACTGATCGCCACTTTGACACATTACCAGACGTTTCGTGGCCAATATGGTCGCCTTGCCATGGTATATCGAAACCGACAGAAACGCCGGCTCGGCACCAAGTTCGCCCTGGATATTGCTGTTCAGCGCATCCCCTGAAAACCTTATCTCGTAACGGCCGCATCGATATGACCGCGTTTTGAAAGTGCGATACTGACCGTGCGACATGCCCACGAAATTCACGACTTCGATCAGCGTGCGTTCGGGGTAAGTCGCGTCGTCATCGTCATGGTCGCCGATGGCACGAATGTGCAACCGGCCCTTGCCGGCGTCGCACAACAATATGACGCGCTCGGCCGGGTCGAGATCAGCGTCAGGCAGCGGTGCGGCAGTTCCAGGATCAGGCAGCAACATCGCCATGATCCCCGCTATCAAGCGAAAGTTCATGATCCGATTTTCCTTTCGTTTGCAGGCACCATGTCCGGAAAATCCTTGCGCAAATTCGCGCGCATTTCCGAAGGCATCGCGTCCCATGCCGCTTGCGAGATCCCGGGCGTCTGGAATTTCACCGATGGCTTTGCCCGTTCTGCCTCGGCATGGGCGCTTGCGTCTTTCTCGCTTTTGAAAACCGGAGCATCGCCCTTGATCCTGTGCCCGGCATAATCGCTCCGCATGTGCAGCGCGTCCATCTGTGCAAAAAACCACCAGGTGTTGAGGGCACCGACGATCAGGCTTATCGTGACCAGCCCCATCCAGAACGCTTTGCCGTGGCGATGCTCGCCATCGATCAGCGTTCGAACCTTGTCGCCGCCGATGACAAGCGCCAGTCCAGTGAATATTACAAAAGGCGAAAGGAACGTCCCTTTCATGCCGAAGCCTGTGTAAACACGCGCCCCGGCCGGCCCGTGCACAGCATTCCAATATGGCGCAATCGTGCTGATCCACAGAACGAGCATCCCGCCCAGAAGCATGAGCGCGCCAAGTCCGCGTGCTGATATATATCGGCTCATATCACTTTTCCGGTCGGTTTGGCCGAAGCGAGGGCGGTCCTGCCGGCGTTTTTCAGGTCGAGATTGGCGAGTACCCGGTTGAGGCGCGCATCTCGTCCATAAGGGTCATCATACCGGATCAGCTTTCCATCGGAGGCGACCTCGACCGTGAAATACACGATATATACCGGACGCGGCATATGCAGCGCGACCGGGGTGGTCTGATAGCCGCGCAAAGCCGCCGTCACGCGCCCTGCATTGCCGGCGTCGCGCATCACCAGTTCCGACGCCAGACGCTCGATATTCTTTACCCGGATACAGCCGTGGCTGAATGCGCGTGACGACCGCTCGAACAGTGACTTTGACTGCGTATCGTGCAGGTAGATCGCATCGGGATTGGGCATGTCGATCTTGATCCGGCCCAATGCGTTATTCGGACCGGGCGGCTGGGTGAAGGATACTGCGCCGCCGCGAATGGTCGTTACGAAACCAGGTTTGCCAACGCGCATGTTCGACGACCGAATGATGCTGGGCGGCACATTCCACGACGGGTTTACCACCACGGCCCTGGCTACCGCAGACATTTGCGGCGTCGGCGTCGACGGTGCGCCGACCACCACGACATAGCTTGAAACTGGCAGGCCGGCGTCGACGACATTCATGGTGTAGCTTGGTACATTCACGAAAATATGACTGCCCCCCAGATCGCGCGGCATCCACCGCCAGCGTTCCAGGTTGGCGCGTACACGCTCACGGCTTTCCGTATCGACCAGGGGTAATGCAGCATAGGCCGTGCGAAGTGCAGCGTAGCGCGGGTCATTCGGCAGCAGCGAGCGCAACCAGGGCCGCACATTCCCGCTCGCCAATGCCGATCTCAGCCCGGCAGCCAATGCCGCAGGATCATCGTCGGTCCGCGCGATATACCAGCTCTGCCGCGACCGCTCCTCAACGCGCCCGAACAGATAGTGCCGTGCGAGCATGAGTGCCGCTGCATCGGCCCGCGCATCGAGCATTGCTCCAGGGCCTGCCTCGATCGCCATCGCGCGAAGCCCGGCATCGCCATAGGCCGACGGGTCCAGCCCTTCGCCCTGCGCGTCTGCAATCTCGGCAATTAGCGCATCGACGCTCGCGGAATTCCAGCGGCAATCGGCACAGACGGCAGTGACGGTGGGCAGAGGTTCGGCGGGCGCCTTCGCAAAAAGCGGCAGTGTCGTAACAATGGCGGCAACCGTAAGTGCCGATGCCGCTGCAACACATAAGCGCGAGCGTGCGTTCGACGAAACGGCCGATTTGAACTTACGCCGATCAATGCCGGCGATGTCGATTTCCCTGTATATATGATGCATGTTTCTGGCTTCCTGGATCGCCAGACTGACTGGCGTTGATCCTGAATTAGCCCGACGACATTTCGGGTTGCCGTCGCCGAACGGCCGATCGTGTTTCAATTGTGTCAGTAGCGTAACTGACACAATTGCCACTTCAAACCTGACCCCGTGACACGCCGCAGCGGCCCGTGCGCTCTACTCCCCAAATCACAGGCCGTGACCCGAACGGCCTTTCAGGGAGATAAGACATGAAGGTGAAACTGCTAACGATACTCTTGCTGGCCGCACCCACCACAGCGTGCAGCGTTGCAAAAGACGCGTCGGCCAAGGACGCACCCATGGCGGGAGAAAATGCGTCGGCTGGCGTCGGCGCCACCGCTGCGACCCCGGCTACAGCATCCGGCTTCTATGATGCCGACGGCCAGAAGTTCACCTTCGCCCATGTCGTCGCACTGCGGATCGACGATGCGGAGGGGATGTCGGTAACCGGCCCGGGCATCCGCGTTTTGTTGAGCGACGTAGCCGTGGGGAGAAACGCCATCGAGGGCGCTATCTTCCCGCCCGTCACGACGATGGCCCGAGAGGGCAAGGTCAGCGGCCTGCTGCTCGATTTCGATCCCGCCAAACCCGAAGCCATGCAGATCACCATATTAGACGGACATGCCGGCCGATCGGGCGGATCCAGTTCGATCTCGCTGCAAAGTTCCGATCTGTGGAGCAAGTTCGAGGTCAAGGGCAATCGCATCACCGCCGTCCTGAAGGATCGCCCGGACATGAAGTTCAGCTTCAGCGCGCCGATATTGAACGACCCGATCAAACAGGACCTCAAGGGCGTATCGGCACGAGCCAATTCGATTACCGCACTGCTGAAATTGCAGGTGGAGGCGATTGGCCGCGGCGACATCCCCGCAATCAGCGCGACCATGTCGAAGCGCCGCAAGCCGGAAGTCGATGAAGCGCCCCGCGGCATGGCGGACGCGATGAAACAGCAGGTACCGATGATGCTGGCGTCGATCGACAAGATCGACCGCCTGATCATTCGCGAAAATCGCGCGACTGCGATCGGACCGGATGGATTTTCCAGCAGCTTCGTGCGCGAAGACGGCAGTTGGAAGATCGACTAAATGTGTCGTTGCGGGCTTGGCCGACAGGCCCGCAACGATTGATATAGAAAGGCCTTCTTGAACAGCGGCCCACTGCAACTTCGACTTTGACATGTCCAAAGTGCATCTGACAGATAGGATGCATCGAAGCGGTTCGATCACGGACCGATTTCCGGCGGGGGCTGCAAAGATGGGTGAGGACGCACATATCGTTGTGGTCGATGACGACCCCGCCGTCCGCGAAACCGTCCACGAATATCTGCTGCGGCAAGGCTATGTCGTCAGTCAGGCTGATGGCGGTCCCGCGCTACGCGCGCTGATGGCCGAGCGGCCTGTCGATCTTGCGATCCTCGACGTAAACATGCCCGGAGAAAGCGGCCTTACCATTGCGCGCGAACTGCGCACCAATGGTAAGCTGGGCATCATTCTGCTTACAGCCAGTTCGGACGATGTCGACAAGATCGTCGGCCTGGAAGTCGGAGCGGATGACTACATCACCAAACCGTTCAACCCGCGTGAATTGCTCGCGCGTGTGCGTGCCGTACTGCGCCGGGCAAAATCGGGCGATCTGCCGGTCGCCACGATGGGTCGGGAGGTGCGCATGGGTCGCTGCATGCTCAATCTCGACAAGCACCGGTTGTTCGATGCCGGCGGGGCGGAGGTTCCGATCACCGCGATGGAGTTCGACCTGCTCAGCGCATTTGCCGAAAACGCGAACCGTGTGCTGTCGCGCGACCGCCTGCTCGACATTGCGCACAACAAGGAGATGGAGGCGTTCGACCGTTCCATTGATACCCGCGTCGCTCGCCTTCGCGTCAAGATCGAGATCGACAGCGTCACGCCGCAAGTGATCAAGACCGTGCGCGGCGCCGGCTATATTTTCATTCCCGCCGGAAGCTGATCCGCAGACTGACACAATTGACACAATTTACCCTGCCGCATGCGGTCGATCCGCCGCACGGGTCATCCATATCCATCACACCAACTATGCGAACCAGCATCGCAGTTTAGCCGGAACCTGTTTTCGGCATGGGTGATGAGTAAGATAATGGCCTGCCTTAATTACAGCCCTGAAGTCGAACACACCGCTCGCATGCTGGCGTCTGCAGCTGGCGTGGCCTGGGACAAACTCCAGCGCCACCCCGGTTACACGCGCAATCACTGGCACGAAGAGGCGGCCAACATCCTGCGGCCGCTCGGTATCCGACTGACCACGGTGTCTGACTGCTATTGCGACGGCGCATGGACAATCGACACCTAAGCTATTCAATTTATTTTATAAAAGGCAAAGGCAAAGGCAATGAGCAAGAAGCGCAGAGTAGTTTTCGCGATCCTATTTATCGAACTGATGCTGGCGGGCATCTGGTTCTTCCTCGCGCAAAAGGGCGTCGACAACCCCGGCAGCGTGACCCCGGACTTTCAGCGGACCCTGGGCCAGACCATGGGTCAGGCAATGGGTGCTTTTCTGGGGTTCGGCATCCTGATGATGTTTGTCGCCGCCAAGAACGATCGTGCCGCCGCCAATAGGCAGCACTGATCCTCATGCCGGACTTTACCGGCAGTCCCACGATCCAGCGCACCGGCTGAAAATTCGCCCAGGCACGCTGGCATTCGGAGAAGACCGACCATGACCCCGACGCAGATCACTCTCGTCCAAAAAAGTTTCGCGATGATCGGTGATGACGGCCAAGCCGTCGCACGACTGTTCTACGCCCGGCTTTTTGAAATCGATCCGTCTACCAAACCGCTATTTTCCAGCGATCTCGATGTTCAGGGCGCGAAGTTGATAAGCATCTTGCGATTGGTCGTGACCGCGCTCGATCGACTTGGGCCGCTCATTCCGGCCATCGAAAAACTGGCATGCTCGCATGTGGGCTATGGCGTTTCCGAACGCCACTATCCCAGCGTCGGGTCGGCCTTGATCTGGACGCTTGACAGCGCATTGGGAGACGAGTTCACATCCGAAACGCGCGCCGCATGGGTCGAAGCCTACGGCATCCTCAGCACGACGATGATCGCCGCCGCCCGAACGACCGCGCCCGCACTTTAATCTCCGCTGATCGCCGCCATCACATCGGCAATCAGGGCGCGCACCGTCGTCGGAGTGAAGGGTTTTTCCGCATAGGGCCGCCCGGCGCGTTCGAGGAACTCAGCTGAAGATCCGCTCAGCACATCGCCCGTGAGAAAGGCCACATGGTCAACAAGATGCGCACGCTCAGAATTGATCCAGGCGAACAGTGCGGGCCCGTCCATCTCTGGCATCCGTAAATCGGTCAGGATCAGATCATAGTCACGCCGCATCAGACAGGCCAAAGCGGCAGCCCCGCTTTCGGCGCGTTCGACGGCATAGCCCTCGCGTTCGACCAGTTCGCACAGCGCATCGGCAACGCTGTCATCATCGTCGACGATCAGCGCGCACCCGCGTCCGGCAGCCGCCTGTGCCGATATACCGACATCCAAGGCTGATCCATCACCGCTCTCAACCGGCAGCTCGATCACGAAACTGGCGCCCTCGGCCACCTCCTGCAACCGTAATTGCCCCCCATTCGCTTCAACCACGCCAAGCGAGAATGACAGGCCGATGCCAGTCCCGCCCCCTGCCGGCTTGGTCGTATAGAAGGGTTCAAAGATGCGCCGCGCCGCCGCCGCAGGAATGCCCGGGCCATTGTCGCGCACTTCCAGCTCGACGGTCCTGCCAACAGTTCCCAAGCGTGTCGAAATCATCAGATTTCGCGGCTCTGCGCAGCTTTCCAGTGCCTGCTGCGCGTTGACGATCAGGTTGACCAGCACCTGATGCAACTGGTCGGCATCCACATGTATCATCGGCATCGCCTGTGCGAGCTGGCATTGGGTCGTCACCCCACTTGATCGCAGGCCATAGTTCAGCAGTTCCAGCGCCGCCGAAACAATATCGTTGATCTGAATCGATGTTCGCCTGGGCGGCTTCTGCCGTGCCATCGCCAGGAAAATCTCGACGATCCGCGCGCAACGTTCCGCCGCCACCCTGATCCGTTCCGCCCGTGTCGCGAACGCCGTTCCGACGGCATCCTCCTCAAGCATCATCGTCTGACCGATCACTGCGGACAAAGGATTGTTCAATTCGTGGCTAACGCCTGCCAGCAAACTGCCAAGCGCATTCAACTTCTCCGACTGGTGCAACGCCTCATGTGATTTCACCAACGCCAGTTCGGCATTCTTGCGCGCGGTGAGGTCGATGACGAACCCGCCAACCTGCGTCGGCGCGCCGTCGATATGGACGGGAAAGCGCACCGTTGCCGCCCATGCATAGCGACCAAGATGTGGACGATGCCATTCGTCGGTTTGCGTTCCATTGTTCGCGATGGCCCTGGCCTCCTGTTCCGCGATCAAATCTGCGGTACCAATGTCCAGAAATTCCGCAGCGACATGGCCGATACGATCCGACGGGGCGGCTTCGCGCTCATCGGGAAATGCCTCTTTCATCTCGACATTCGCCATGATGATCGTGCCGTTTTCATCCTTGAGGTACATGCCGATCGGCGCATTGGACATGAAAGCCGCAAACCGCGCCTCGCTGATCCGCATCGCGACCTCCGCCTCTTTCTGCTGGGTCAGATTCAGCATGATGCAGCCGACATTGGTCAAATTGCCATCGTCGTCAGGCACCGGGAAACGCGTGGCGACAATCTGGATTGCCGACCCGTCGGGCAGGGGATAGGTTTGCTCAACCGAAATGGGTTCGCCCGTTTCGCGCACGCGCTGCTCTATATCCAGCGTGTAAGCCGCGATCTCATGCGTTGTAACATCGATGCCGCGCAGGCCGATCAATCCTCCCGGCTCAAGCCCGAGCCGATCGGCCATTTCGGAATTGGCCATGAGGTAGCGGTCGTCGGCGCCTTTGAGATACATGGTTGTCGGTACGGCATCAAAAAAAGATGCAAAGCGCGCCTCGCTCGCGCGCAAAGCTGCCTCAGTCGCGCGCCGTTCGGACAGGTCGCGCAGGCTGGCCGTGAACAGGCGCCGTTCGCCAACCGGAACCTCCGTGATCGTCAGTTCGACCGGAAAGATGGTGCCGTCCGCCCGCGCGCCCTCTATCTCTATGCGTCGGCCAAGAACATGTGGATCGCCGCTTTTGAGATAACGCTGGAAGCCCGCGGTATGGGCGTTTCGCAAATGCTCCGGCACGATCAGTTCGCCTATCGGCCTGCCCAGCGCAGACGCTCGGTCGTAGCCAAAGGTTTTCTCCGCAGCCGGGTTGAACTCGAGAACGCAACTGTTCTCGTCCACCACAATTATGCATTCCAGCGAGGACCGTATGACCGCGTCCAAAACTGCGCCTTCAAGAATGCCAGGTTCGATAATCTCGCCTTGCCTGCCGGAGTTTGGAGACGCGACCATGACAACTCCTCTTCAGTTTAGACAAGACATCTAGCCGCCTTTGTCGCGCCGCCAAAGCATTCTACTCAAGAGTGGCACCGCTCATCCGCTGCGGACCGCAACGTTTTGGTCGAGCCCGGCGTGACGATTATCCAGAACAATACCGATCGCGTGATACACATGGAAACATCCGTGGGTGCACAGCTTGCACCACATTATTCTCGCGATGCAGTTCGATCGCGCCACGCCCAATACGCCGTACGCAAACTGTATAGCCCTATCGTCAACGCGCACGCGCCAACTATCAGGCCGATAAGACTCACGCCAAACGCTCCGATCGTCTCATATACTGCAGGCTTTGCATCGATCTCATATCCTGGCACCGTATATGCCAAAATGCTGTAGCCCATCACGAACACGCCCAAGGGGATCAGCACAATCCAGATCATTCGTTCCCGGACTTCCGACAAGCTTGAAAGCGGTCCGAATCGCTGTGCGGGCCTGCGATACCACCAGCCTGATTTTTCAGCCGGGCGGACCGACGACGCAAAGGCCTTTTCCACGCCTTGCCTGACGTCCGCAATCGGCAGCGGAACGCCATCTAGCTCGATGCGATATGTGCCGCTTTTCGGATCCAGTAATACAAGGCATCGGCCCTCTACGCTGTAGCGACGCAGATCCAACTGGACTTCATGATCACCGATCCACGTTACAGAAGCGTCCCAGTCATCGGTCCATAGATCAAGCAGGATGCGGCCTGTCGCAATTTCAGTCACGCGCGGGGCATATGACCAAATAGACATGCGCCATTCGCTCGCAGAAAAATCGATCTGGATTGCGCCATCGGGTGAGGTCATTCGATCCTGCAAGGTCTAATCTCCTCCCCAATGTCAGTGCGTTTATCGAAGGCATGTGCTTCTGTCGCTAAATTCCGCGTCCCGCTAATTCCAAAGTGGATACACGGATCAGGGCTGTCGAATTGCTGATCTTACTTGCTGGACTCAGCTTGCTGCCGTCACCATCGTTGCCACCGCAGTGGAGGGTTTATCAGTGGATCTTATGTTAAATCGACCGCCTCTCGAGTGTGACGGAGCTCATCGCAATGGCCGCGGCGCTCGGTCCGTATTCGGCTTATCAGCCACGAAACTGTGCGCCGGCATAGCCAAGCCACATTCCGACGCGCGTCGATGAAGGCACATCAGGGCGGCGCACTTTGACCTGTTGCGCCATCAAACCTCTCTTGGAGGCAGCGCACATCGTTCCCAACCTTGGTTCCGAAACTAATCACGAAACAAAGGGCCTTTTGCTGCGGGCGGATATGCAAACCCTGTTCGACTTGGGTTTGTTCACGATCGCTATCAGGCGAATGAGGCCACCTGATTATCGACATCAGACTCTAGCAGCCATGCCTCAGCCTCCTCGACTGAGCCGAACATTGCAGCGTCATCCCTGACGCTCAATATGCGCCTAGTTTGTAGTCGAGTCAGATTATCAAGCCGCACCACTGCCAATCGTCTTGAGTGATAGCGCGTCCTCAAGACAGCATTCGTGAAAGCAGCGACCACCTCCTGAGACTGGATCACACTATCAGTCGCGTTGACTAACAAAGTGAATTCGCCTGACGACAGGCCCATCGCGACAACGGCATTTTCTTTGTCATCATTGAATTGCCAAACATCAGCAGTCGTGAGAAATCCGCATATGCGGGCAACGACCAGCTTTCGATGTTCGTCGAATGACACCTCAATCATCATTAACCTCACTGTCGGCGCGTGAGGTCAGTCCTGTCCGCATATCCTTATTGAAAGGTAACACTCTGGCCTTCCTTCGACGAAGGTATAGGCTCTCTGAGCTAAAACTCATGGTGAAGGCTAGCGATGGCGTTCGATTTGCTCGCTAGGTTGATATTCATCAGCCAACATGAGATATCTGTCCGCTGCCATCCGATGCGACGCTGCGACATGGGGCAGGCCGGCAAAGGCGGCGAGTTCACTCTCCTCAGCCGCACGCAATCGAAAATAGTGCTTGGTTGTTTCATCCATCCGCTATTCTCGCCTCGCTAACTGAAAATGCCCAAATCCCTGGAATGATGGGTGTTCCCGCATTGCAGCAATTTTGGGATAGAACTCCCTGAGGTTGCGATCAATTGCAGATACGGAATCCGGGCGATACCAATGGCAATTCATGATGTTGGCTATAAAGATCCCATGGCGTGCATCTGCCGGTCGCCAGCGAGGTATGTAGCGTCTATCATTGCGCAATGTCTGGCCAAGGAAAACCCATCCGACCAACGCTCCCGGTCGTCGCCTTTGAGGATCAACCCGCGATGGATGCTTGGCTAATCGCGCAACCTCGCAACGCATCCGGCGCATGGATTAGGCTTCGAAAAAAGGGTTCAACCATAGCCAGCGTTACCAAAGCTGAAGCGATCGATAGCGCGCTTTGCTTCGGCTGGATCGATGGCCAACTCAACAAATGCGACGCAGATAGCTGGCTAATCCGCTTTACCCCGCGTCGAGCAGGCAGCAGGTGGTCGAAGATCAATCGCGAGCGCGCCCTCGAATTGATCGCAGCGGGTCGTATGCAAGCCTCCGGGCAGTCCCAAATTGATCAGGCGAAAGCCGACTGCAGGTGGGAGGCTGCATACGCGCCGGCTCGCGAAGCAAAGATACCGCAGGATTTGCAAGCCGCACTTGATGCGAATCGCGAAGCGGGCGCATTTTTTGCAACACTCACAGGGGCAAGCCGTTACGCGATCCTGTATCGGATTGATGTGGTCAAAAAAGCTGAAACACGAGCGCGAAAGATCGTGGAGTTTGTCGCAATGTTGGGACGCGGCGAAACGATTCACGGTTGAGATCGCTGACGCAACCTGTCGTATCAGGCGTTCTCTCATTACTGCGCGAGAATGGCGCCAGGTGTAAGGTTTCGTATTTTTATCATGGGCTTCTGGACGCTGGCGATGATGGCTTCAATCTCAAAGCCAAGCGCTCGGGTATGCCGGACAAATAGCGCTTCCATTTACGGAGCGCGTTGGGACGGCGCACGTTCTACGGTGAGCAGCCCGTAAAAAGCAGGCCAAAAATGGACTGAAGCAACTGGCCACAAAACAATGTGATACGGATATATTATGTCGCGCATCCTGCCCTATGATCGTGCTTTTGAGTGTGTCCGGCTGCTGGTCACGCCCACCGGTATTTACCGCAGTGGATGCCGCAAAATCTCTCGAAGACGGAGCCTATCGCATCGTCGAAGCTGGATTGTCAGACGTTGCTGCTCAGAGATCACGGTCTAGCGCCAACGCATCAGTTGCCGGTGGTGGGGTGGCGCACATCATAGACCCTCAGGGATAGCCGTCTTGTTTACGCCCCCTGAGGGTCCGGTTCCCCGCGTGCCGAAATGGCGAAGTGGGTTTCTATCAAAAAGATCGAAGGCGCTTAACCTCGGCAGCACGCTCGACGATAGGCCGTAAACAGAGGCCAGCGCTACTAGAAGGAGGCTGCGTCAACAGGCAGCGAGGGCGATGACAGGCTTGTGATAGGGTTTCGTGTCGCGACTTGTCGCGCCATCTAGCTTTGTGCAACTGCAACCGAGTCATCGGGGGTTATCATCATGGTTCTGGTAAGCAAGCATCGCTGGGTCGGGATCTTTCCGATAGGCGTAGCCGCTGGGCTGGCTGCAGCGCCCCTGCTGGCCCAAACGACGGCGCTCGGGCCTGGCGAAACGGTTGCGGGCACGCTTGACGAGAGTGATCGGAAGTTCCTGTCGAACTCGCGATATGATGGCTATATGCTCAGTGTAACACGGCCGACCCGCTTGCTGATCACGGTGGAGAGCACCTCTGGTAACGTCTGGGCGAAACTTGGGCCCGCTGGCAATAAGATGGGTTTCATCTCGTGCGCAGGCGGCCGCTTGAGTTTTACCTTGGAGACCGTGGTCGCTCCGGACAAGCCGCGCGAGCTGCACATCATCGGAGGCGCTAACGGTGAGGCCTATCGAATAGTGGTTGCCGAGGTGACGGCGACACCGCGGAAGTCCGCTTGGGCACTTACGTCTGCGCTGACCGGTCGATCATTCACTTCAGCAGGGTCGACCCAACGGATCGTTGAGCATTGGGCCATCAACGACAGTGGCGTGCTCACGCGCACAGTGACGTTTGATGACGGTCGCCGCGCGTCGAACGCGGCAGTGATGCCGCTACAGAGTGCCGGCATGACGGCGAAGGGGACGTTCTGGGGCGCTGACGAAACCAAACCTGTGGAGCGCGAGCAATCGTACACCAGCGGAGCTCCCAACGAAATTTGCGGTGTGTTCAACATCGACAACAGCCGGCGTAGCGAGCTCGCGCTGAGCGTGCTCGACTCGGTCGAATACACGGCTACGGGATATGTCGTCAGAAGCCTGAGACCGGCAGGAAACGGTGCGTATGTCACTGTGTCGCGTGTGTTCAACGAGATGTCCGCGCCTGATTACAACGCGTACGTGGCACAGTGGGGTAACCAGCGACGCGAGTTCTTGGAACAGCAAGCGCAAGCGGCATCGAGGTCGGGCGACAGCGGCATCGGGGGGATGCTCGCCGGCGCGGTCCTGGGCGGGGCGCTGACCGACGGATCTGCCGAAGGGATCGTCGCGCGCGCGCGCGCGCTTGCTCCCTCGGATGCCAGCCGCGCACAGCTCGACGGCTTCGCCGCCGATCTCGAAGCTGATCGTGAGCGGCAGGCCCGCTCTGATGCGCAGTTCAGGGAGGGGCTCGCAGCCACTCAGCGCCGGGCGGAAGGGCGATCCACATCCTCATCTCTAGCCACGTCGGTGCCCACCGATCCCCCGGCCACCGTCGCCGGCGGACAGGCCGCCAATCCTTCCACGTCGTTCGGCCCAACAACTGCCGCGCCTGCGGAGCCCGATCCGATCCGCTACTTTTCGTGCGTCGCCACCCTCTTCGGCCGGCTGGTCAACGGCAGCAGCTATGCAGCGGCAATATTCCACGGCCTCGTCACCTCGCGCCGCAGTCCTTACGATGTACTGCAGCGATTTAAGCAGCAGACGGGGGCGACAACGGGTCGCGACGGTGAGAACGCTACCGGCAACTGCTTGCCTTGGACGACGCTCGACGAGGCGCGAGAAGCGGTTGACGATAACGTCGCAAAAGATCGGCGCCAAACCGTCTCCGCCGTAAACACCGGCGTTGACTTTATTTACTGAGCGTCGCCGCAAGTACCGTGCAGCGGCGGCGGGAAGCAGATAGAAGGACTGATCGGCGAACGTCCGCAAGTGATGACGTGGACGGCTCTTCAACCCTCTCAAAGAATGATCTGCGGAGAGAGCGGTTGCCGCCCTGACAAGTATGACTGGCAGGCCTTTGAGTGGCGTGGCCGGATTGCGATGGCACGATCCGTTTCGCGGCCTATCGCTCGTATAATTTTGCTGTCGATTGCCGCCCGGCTCGGGCAATCATCCCCTGCTACTGCCTCAACATCAGACATGCCACGCGGCGTCACCAAAACTGAAATTGCCAAGGTGCGCGCCGAACTTGTCGTCTATTATGCCAATTATCTAGGCAAACCGCCTGCAACGGCCACAAAAATGGCCCGCAATGCCATCGCCGCTATCCTGTCCCCAGCGCATAGTTGCGGCACCTGACCAGGGTCAGGGGCAGCCCTTTCCTTTCAACGGTAATGCGACTGGCGGATTACCAAACGGGCGCGCCCTCGCAGCATTGGGATCGCTAATAGACGACATAAAGCGGGCGTCCGTGAACTGCACCTGCGCTTCGCATCGCCTTATGCGCACAAATGCCATCGGCATGGTCGACCAGCGCAGGAAGGGCCGTAAGGCAGGCGCTACCCCAATGGCGCGGCGAACCAGCGGATCGCGCATACCATCGCGCATCATCGGCTGAATATCGTAAAGGATAGTCAGACTTCGCAGAGGATCGTAGCGCGCTTGCCCCACCATGCCCGCATGCCGCCAGACAAGGGTCCGCTTCCAGAACAACACTGGCTCCTCGCCAGCGTAAACGACCTCCGGCATGTGC
>JAOYMO020450337.1:0-18224 GCA_025802455.2 Iodosphaeria phyllophila | reverse complement strand
TCTGGAACGGCTTTGAAACTTTGCCACGCAAAATTGGCGCGCGCCAGAATGAACTGCGTGGTGACCAGGATGAAGACAATGTCGCGAAAGGCAGACGAATGTAGCTGGCCGAGGGAGTGATTATTCCGCTTCTTAGGCTGGTAAGAAAATCGTAAGCGAGTCACTATATTCGGACAGGGTTACGACTCTATTCGTGGACGACGGTGTTGAAAAGGCTTTGATCGAGCTGATCATATCAACGCAAAACACACCGGCCAGTTCAGCGTCTTATCACACGGTTTTTTTGACCGATCTTACCTTACGGAGACTAGGTTCCATGTTGTGTTTGATATCAACAGCAGACCTGATGATACGATTGAAGAGTCCTGTCTAACTTGGAGCTCGACAGACCTGACCGAAATTTTCTTCCTCATCATCTATCTTTCTAGCCAAATCGTCTCTGCTTATTACCCATTTCCGCCTTACCCAAAGCTCCCGGTGTGTCTGCAAACATGTTGGGGAGCCCGAGTTCCGGTAGTGCTTAGGGGAGCAATTTCGGAGACCGGAAGGAGATACGGTTCGGCGGGATTCGCCTACGACACTGGTTGACAACGTCTCAAGAATATTCCTTCACGTTTGATCTGCTTACGGACTTAGAGACAGCTAAGAAACAAAAAGCCAGCGGTTCATATCGATTCGAGAATCAAACCGTTGACCAGCCGCTGTACCTAGTACTTCGATAGTAACTTACCTGAGGCGGATAACTGGAATTGAGAATTGGTCTCTTCTATCATAGTTCAACTCCTAATGAGAATTCATTTTCAGTCTACTGAAAACCTCTCGTACTTTCACTCAGCAGGATATTCCCTCGACGAAGCCGATCTGACTGAACTAAGACTGGTGGCTTCTGCACGTCATTGCAAAGGTATGCTTATCCGGAACTCGCTTACCGGGCGTTGCAGATAGCTTGACAGTCCAATGCATTACCGATTCAACTTGTCCGTTGATATCGAATGTGATCTGGCACTATTCCTGCCTGGGATCGGCCTCAACCTTCTTCTGGCAAGGCCTTCAACGCAGCATCTTCTTTCTATTGAGCGCTCCTTTTTTGCCTCCATAGACTCAATTTCGAGCGGCCAGCACAAGAATGCCAGCTGTCATCTTCCTGGAAAGCGCAGGTCACACGAACAATATGCAGGTGCTTCAACTAGTTGGCTGATCAAGATACATTCCATATGCATTCAAATGTTATACGTTGGTGTTGTGCACTTCACACGCTTCGTACTAAGTGAAAGCCAGTTGATATGGATTCCATCATGACTTATGTGCTGCACAAGCAGGCGAATGATGTGGATATGTTTCCAAGAATTCCCATCCATCCATCATTGTTCAAGCCTTGAAATTCAGAGCATTTTGGTAATGAAACCTCGTTATTTATCCAGCCGTTGTACCCAATACTGACAATAACGAGTGTAAACGGGCAGATTATGGGGAAAGTGAGGTCGCCCAAAGAAAACGGGACATTGTTAGGCGACCACAACCATTGCAAAAGGTCAGCTAAACAGACTTATTCTAAATTAGCCGGACTTGAACCTGCTCGAGCATTGTCCATCTTGAATGAACATAGCAAGACCAAACTAAAAAAAAGAAAAAGCGAGCAAGTTGATTTACCCCACCAAATTTTGAGCTTTTTGGTGGGGTCAACTTTCGTACTCGCTTGTTTTTGAGATCTGGTTCCGCTGTTCTCATTCAAAATGGACAATGCTCGAGCAGGTTCAAGTTCGACTAATTGCCTATATAAATGACTTCTTGCCGTGGTTGTGGTCGCCTAACACTGTTCAGGCATTGAAGTTGGGCGTAATCGTGAGAAAGCTTCAGTTGCTCGCTTATTCCGTTCAGTCACTGTAGTGTCAAGGCGTCACCCACTTTCTCTGTACCACGAGCACCACTTGCTGAACCTCGCAGTTGCAACATATCGGCGTGAAGGGGAGCAGTTCATCCGTGTTGCCAACCGATCCGATGCTACTGCACTCTTTTGATGCCTGGAAGCACGACCATGGGTCGGAAAACCCGGTGATACAGTGCCAGCATTTGCACCGGCACCGGCAGCAGCGTAAGGTACCGCATCAACTGGTCGGCGGTGTGGGCTGACTTTCTCGGCGAAGCCCCGGTCGATCCAGGCCCGAACGGATGCCCCTTTTCCTGCGCTTTCTCACGATACCTCTGCCTGGACCTCCCAAAAGCGGGTTTTGAATGGCTACACTGGTTGAATCCCCTAGTAGCTTACGCCGGTCTTGAAAAGTATCGATATAGGCACCGCAGCTATGCGTTAGTTTTGGCCAGATCTCCATGTTGATGAAATTTGGTCCCGTACCGACATGAAGCACAGCAGAGCCAGCAGCCGCCAGCCGCCGCTAGCCGCTACTGGCAGCCTCGCCTTTCGCGGCATTACCCCTGACGCTACGGCGCCCCCCGTGTTCAATGATACGGAATTGGCGCGCAGTTACGTTTTGCCCTGCCGATATCGGGCCCCCATGTGCTGCTTATTTGCATTGAATGCTGACAAGATCAAAGCGAAAAATAACGCACGGTTACCTATGTGAATGAGGTAACACATATCACGATCATCTATCTGCTATCGCAGATTACTGTCCCTAAAACAGAAACAAGGAGTCTCATGGGGTCACAATCCCAGATACTCGTGTTGAAAATTTTGTTCTTGGCGCTTGTTCATAATAATCAGTATGCAAGATTCCCAAGAGCTATGGAGTACACCGTATCCATTCCATCTGCACCGGGGTCTCCGGCAGAATGTCAATCGCAATACGGAGCACTCCGGTGGAACATTGGAGCTTGGAATGGGAGCATAGCGCTCGGCATAGCGAAACTGGCAAACGCTAAGCGGCCAAGGCGGTCAATCTGCTTTCCTTCCAAGATGGTTAGTCTACAATGGTGAGGGGACGAAACTGGATGAAGTTGACTCTCGGATACTGTATTTAGAGTCTGTTGGGTGTGCCTCAGGATGGGGCGAAGCACTAGCGCGCGTGGCGCTACCGCTACCGTCCGCAACGTCGCGTGGTTGATGTTCAAGGGTGGGAGGATGGGCACCCTTGTTTTTAAATGGATTGGATTGGTGCACCCTTATCAGCCCCGCCATCCGCACTGGGAACTGTTCAATAAGACTCCGTCTATTTCTCAAGTTGTCGTGACAATTGATTATCTTGATTACTTACCTAACAGACTGAAATCCTTAACCAATCCACAATTTTGCACATCCATCACTTACAGCACTCTCACTCTCTTTTCGTAGCATCTCGTCTATCTCAACTAAACCGCAAAAATGGTCAGTTGAGACCCCTTTCCTCTCCAAGGTCCTACACACGGCTTATGTCTTGTAGTAAGCAGCTGCTGATCTGATCTCCTGAACAATGTAGGCTACCAAAGAAGCTTCGATGTCCAATGCCGGAAATCTGTCCAAGTTCTTGGAGCTGCCTCAGCGTGGCTCCGTCATGGCGGAGTACGTCTGGTCTGATGCCGATGGTATGATTACGCCTCTCCATTACGACCCAGGTATAAATCCTAGGACTGAATAGCTGACGATATGAATAGGGGGCGTCCGGTCCAAAGTCAGAGTATGTGTGATCAGGCCGGAATCGAGACGTTGGGATAATGCTGATGCAATTGAATAAAGACTTTACCGGCGAAGGAGGGTGGCTACAAGCCTGAAGAGTACGTGGTTCCTGTGTCGTCACAACATACTCGATAGAATGGAATCTTTCATACCATACGTGAGCCTTGCTTACTCGAATTCACATTGCTAACTTCATGCTTTGAACAGCCTGCCCATCTGGAACTTCGACGGTTCCTCTACAGGCCAAGCTCCCGGCGACAACTCGGACGTTTACATCCGACCGGTCGCAGTCTTCCCGGACCCTTTCAGTGTCGGCGGCAATGAGAACAACATCCTAGTCCTGACCGAAACATGGATGTCCGACGGGACACCTAACAAGTACAACTACCGCCATGAGTGCAACAAGCTCATGCAAACACATGGCGCCCATATCCCCTGGTTCGGTCTAGAGCAGGAGTACACGTTGCTTGATGTCACCACAGACCGACCCTACGGATGGCCCGTTGGTGCGTTCACACGTTATACTTTTTCTTTTGCCATAGACAAAATACCGATAACAGAAATCTAACTGGATCTAGGTGGATTTCCCGCGCCCCAGGGCCCGTTTTACTGCGGTGTGGGGGCGACCAAGGTCGTTGCACGTGATATCGTCCTTGCACACTACAAGGCGTGTTTATACGCTGGCATCAAGATCTCAGGTACCAACGCTGAGGTGATGCCTGGGCAATGGTTAGTCTCTAATCTTGTGATGGAAATGTTATAATCCGGATAATATGACGGAAAGAATGTGTGCTGAGTATTGAAACCAGGGAGTTCCAAGTTGGGCCGTGCGAAGGTATCCAAATGGGTGATCATCTCATGATGGCCCGATATCTACTTCACCGCGTGGCCGAAACCTTCGGTGTGAAGGTAAGTTGACCCGTTTAATCACAAAAGAGCTCTAAGAGACTTACATACCATCCAGGTCACTCTGCACCCCAAGCCTATGGACGGTGACTGGAACGGCGCTGGTCTACACACCAACTTCTCCACCAAGGAGATGCGTGCAGAGGGTGGTTACAAGCACATTGAAGCCGCCATCAAGAAGCTGGAGGGTAGACATAAGGAGCACATACTGGTGTACGGAAAGGATAACGACAAGCGATTAACCGGCTTACATGAGACCGGGGCTATCGACAAGTTCTCGTATGGTGTCGCCGACCGTGGTGGCTCTATCAGGATTCCCCGAGAGACCGTATGTGTCCACAAACATCGGCATCTGTTTCACCTTATTACCACTCCCCTAAGCCCTGTCCTCTAAAGCATTTCCATCCATACTCGCTCTGGGTGACGTGAATCTAGCCAGAAACTAACTTGCATACTATAGGCATCGCAAGGGTGCGGTTACTTCGAGGACCGACGACCTGCTAGGTATGTTCCACCCCCTGACGTAGAAATGATGGACTGCACTGACATGAATCTTGTACAGCAACGCCGACCCCTACAGCGTAACTGTGAGCATTTCCCTCTCTCTAACTCATGAAGCTGCTGCGATTATACAGAGCAAAATACTAATCCTACATGTTTTAGGGAATCATGATGGAGACCCTCTTCGGGCAGGCTGAGTAGGCCAATGGCTCTCTGACGTTGTGGAACCAGGAAAATTCGGTTT
Organism: Iodosphaeria phyllophila; assembly: GCA_025802455.2. Classification (NCBI taxonomy): domain Eukaryota; kingdom Fungi; phylum Ascomycota; class Sordariomycetes; order Amphisphaeriales; family Iodosphaeriaceae; genus Iodosphaeria; species Iodosphaeria phyllophila. The sequence continues at coordinate 12,963 of JAOYMO020450337.1, read as the reverse complement.
GACGGGGTGCTGAAAAGTTGGGAAGAGATACTGGTTTTGTTGATAATCAAGGTTGGATAGTCAACCCAGAGACTAGCTTTGTGTAGTCAGCGAGGGCTCCCGGGGAGAATCTACAACCCTCAACAATCTAGCAGTGATCTTGTTTGTGGATAGGTTCTAGCGTATTGAGCGTAGCAATCTATGGCTTCAGATTTGTCGGAAGCGATAGTTAGCTTGTGGATTAATGCAGTGGGATTTGTCCTGGGCACACTCGGAATTTCTATTAAAGACTGCCCTGTAGCATGGATGACCTTCGTCTTTCGTGCACCACTGTTGAACGACTTACACACCAGGACTCCGGCTGTTACAAGTGTCCATTGCATCGCCAGTCAAGGACGTCATCAGGTGCTGCTGCCATCCCAATACTACTAATGTCATCCCTGCCTCTGGAAGGAACTTTGGTGTCGTCCCAAGATGGGCTCCGACTGGATGGATGTAAAAGCATGAATAAACCCGGGTTATCGGGACTGGACCCCGTTACATAGCTATCCAACAGGTGGACCTGCTCAGGCTAACGTGCCTCGACCGAACGCGCGCAGTGGGGAAAAAATAACGTTATTGTGTTGGTCAATTGCTTACCTACGTCTCTCTGAAACTCTGTAAAAGAATGCACTATTGGGCACCGTGGTCTCCACATAGACTTTCGGAGAGACGGAGGTAGGGCACAGCCAGTTGCCGTGATGGCAGGTCTGTCTGCTGCAACAGGGGCTGATGCCAAACTAAAGATGACTTAAGGGGATAGTGAACCAACTAATCTACGCTACCAGGACTTCTGATCTCCACTGACCACATGACTAGACAGACGAGAGGTAGATCGATGGTAACAGATCAATCATCATTGTTTCTCTACCCTCCTTTCTACCGTCTATCTAGCTGACATGTCGAGTCTATATGCCACGTAGAGCCTTTGAGAGATATACAACACCGCCCGTCTTCCGCTCTAGACATCCGGTGGATCACCCATGTATTCGTTCATTCATCGATTCATCAGACCTGCTCGCCGTCACCATCCGCCGCATGCTTACTTGCTTGATTGTTCACTGGGCAATGTTCTCAAGCAGTTTCTGGATGGCCGGCAAGAAAGCCTGCGCCTTTCTGAAATCGCCCAGCCGCACTCTCATGTAATCGAACGCAACAAGCACAACACGATCACGATCGCTTCCCTTTCCGGTAGCGGCCTCAGCTTCGCCGCTCTCTTGATCCGCCTTGCTAGACCCCCAATCCTCTTCGTCCATCATGATGGGCAACTTCGAATACCGCTGGGAGAAGTGCGTCAACATGATACGCCGGGCGCCCATGCGCTTCCCCACGTCGATAGCTTCACCCATGGTGCAGTGTTTCTTGGCCATGGCCTCACCCGTCAGCTCGTCGTCGAAGGTGCTCTCGTGCAGGAGGAGCGTGGCGCCCTGGGCGACGCGCACGAAGGGTTCACTGGGGCGACAATCACCCGAATAGGCAATCTTGAGCCCAGACGGCCAGGTGATCACAATTGCAAGAGCGGCGAAGCAGTGGTCCACCCTGACGGCTTCAATGCTCGACACACCGAAGGTGGCCTGGTCCTGCTCGGTGTGCTCCCACTGCGGATAGGCAAGGTTGGTCTTGGGGTCGTAGTGGGCGAAGGAGGCAAATTGCAGGCGGTGGTAGCCAAAATCCTCGACGTCGGAATACTCGCGTAGCCAGTCTATCATATGCACATCGGAGGAGATCATGAGCTTAGGGTCAGGATGCGAGTCCTTAGTCTCGTGATGCCAAGCCGAGACGACACCGGCAGTGCCGAGGTGGTGGTCAGCATGCAGATGGCTGATCCAGATAACCTTGAGATCCCGGAGTACGGCGGGGAGCTCACTGCCAAAGACGCGCTGGAGCTGACCCATGGTGTTCTCGCCGCAGTCAAAAAGGTAGCTGCCGTACCCTGGCACCCGGACCAAAGTGGCTGACACGTTGCGGTATTTCGAAGGTGCTGCTGATCCGGTACCCAGAGTTACAATCTCAGCATCCCGGTTGGGGATATCTGATTCCACCTCCTCGATCTTTTGTAAGAATTTGGGGTCTCTCATTTTCTCTCGCGCTGTTGCCGCTAATGCCAGGGCGCCTGGCACCATGTCTTGCGTGGTCAGCTGTTGGAGATCAGGGAAAGGTACGATTTGATCATCTTTATGTAGAAGTTGAGGTGATAGCTGTATCATTTTGCCTGTCCTGCCGGTTTCAAAACAGTCCGAGGATGAGGTTGTAGGCTTTCCGCCCACGGATATTTCATTCGTGTAATATGGAATCAAAAACCTCTCCGGATCGAGGCGATGAAGTTTGTACGCCTGTGCGCTGACCGACTCGTAAGCAAGCATATTAGGAGCTGTATCCGGGGAGCACACAATATGTCGAAGGGAGTTGTTCTTTTTCATAAAGGCCTGGAGCTGCTCATTCTGCACAACCCCGGGGCCAAGCATCCAAAACATGGAGTTTATACCCCTCATGATATCCGGGTTTAGCCACTCAGGACGATGGATCAGGGGCTCGATATAGGAGACGTCAGGAACATCAAGGACGGTGAATCCTACGCCCTGTATCGTCTCGCCCAAGACCATCTCCGAGGTTACTATTGTTCCGTCTTTGGCTACGACGGTCTCGCCGCGGGCAAGCTTTGCGTAGTCATATTTTTCAACCTGGTATTTTCCAGCCTCCTTCAGTTGAAACTTGCCGCGCCTGTCATGGCTCTTGACTATGTAGCTCATGGAAGTAGGAGAAGGCCGGGTCTTAGGTAGTTTCAGGGTTTCCACGGCAGGCCATGGACGGCGGACGAGCACCGGGATATCAGGCACGTTATCCGTAGTTCCTGGGAGCGGTCCTTCATATTTTTGGAGCTGACCGTTCTTGCGTACCCAGATAGTTGCGGGCAAATCCACCCTATGTAAAGTGGTCTCTTGGAGGGCGTCAATTCTCCAATTGGAGTTGAACATTTGACCGACTACTTTGGCGACTGCTCGATAAGATTCTTCGTCATCCCAGATACCCTCACTATCGTTACTCTTGCCATCATTGGGCTCGCTGTTTGCTGTCGAGTTGTCACGTGACTCTTCTTCTGATTTCTTACCATCTGATGACATCTCATCATGACTCCGCTTGCGAGATGATGATGATGATGATGATGATTGTGGCGAGTGGGATGACGAATGCGCAGGGCGAGGCGCAACCGGCATGTACCAGACTCGAATGTTGAGGTCCTGAAAATCAGGTTCGGCAGAACATGTCCCATTATTGGCATTTTTTGCTCTCGGGTCGTCCCTGATCTCGTTGATTTCAAGCGGCAGACCTTGACGGAATATAAACCTGCGAGCCGTGGCCATCATATGGGTCATATTTCTCCCGCCATGTATATTAAGACGCGACATGATGGTCTCTTTCCCCTTCTGTTTCTTCTGTTTCTCATTTCGTTCACGCAAAGTTTCTCTCTGCGCAGCTGCCAGATCGGCCGCGGTTAATGTTAATCCCATAAGTCCGCCCGAGTTCTGCCAGTTGACAGGCCCTGATACGAACACATCCTCTGTCTTGGCGATGCCGATCTTCCGTTGAATGAGAGCCCGCTGAGTGCCCTCGCTGATGGCACCGAAGAAGTAGCGGGCCGTGTCAAAGTGTAGCAGGAGCGCGGTGCCACCTGTATCGGCCGTTGGCGTCGTAACGACTTGCACGTAGCTCAACATTTTGGCCGCGTACGTGCGATTTTGAAACTCCCTACTCGTGGGCGAAAGGCGCGGGGTTAGGGCTTCGGATTCGATGAGTAAGTAAGGACAGCCACGACCTAAAAAGGGGGCGAGCTTTGGTGGTACAGGCACCACTTGGACGCGGAATTCCTCGTTCTTGGGTTGGAACAATTTCGGATCAATGCTGATACCGTTGAAGGCTGACTTAAAGTGAGCCTCTCTGTGGATGTCCGCGTGCCGATCGCCGTTCCTGAAGTACGGGCTCGTGCCCTTGGTCCAGTTAGCTTTTGCGCCTCGTACGTTTGCGAATGGCTTCGTGGCGTGTTTCGGGCACTTTGGCGATCGAGACCTGCTCAACGTGGCCGCCACATGGTGTGGTATCCGCATAGGCGAGTCAATCGAGACGAGAGCTATTCTTTTGGAGATACAGTCGATGCTGTTGGCTTGTTTGTGTGCTTTTTGCCGTTGTTATATCATCTAAGTACTTCCTACTGTGCTCATACTTCGTACTCTGCTCGTACTCTACTGGTGTACAATAACCGATCATCATTGCGACCTACTTTTGCTTAACCTTGGCGAGGAAATTTGGGGGAGATGTTTATCTTATCGCCGCGAAAGTACTATGTACTGTACTACGAGGGATTGCCTACGGGAAAGAAAAGATCTGCAATTTTCACAGGGTATCTGTCTCTCATGACTTACCGATTTGGCCAGTACCAAAGCTGGGGACTGATCGATCCTTCGGCCAATTCTTTCGTTCATCTTATCAACTGGGAAGTATTGGTCTTCCAAAATGGAGGGGCAATTGTGTACAGTCTGCGGATCCTCGCCATAAATAAATCCAACGTCACATCTCCTTCATCTACGGTATCCTTTGCTGGGGAGCTAAATATGGCACCAACAGTCAAGCGGCTTGTCCGTTCCGTGGGGCTTGAAAGGCGGGGCGGGCTGGAGATGGTGGGATGGTGACATGCTGAGCGGTCCTCGCAGATTCGCGATACGGTACCGGTAGTTACCGGTAATTACTTGGCGGTTAGTTGCACGATTCATCATGAAACAAGCCTCAGAGCTTCCAAGTGAGACTCACATCAACCTTCTTCAAGTCTGGAGAATCCGGAACTGGCTTGCACGCGCATTCTTGCAGTCAACAACATCATCCTAGAATAGCACAGAGGCGTTTGCCTCCTTGCGTCTAGCCGAAATACCGTACAGCGGTACCTGGGCACGCAGAGCGCTACCGTAGATCGAAAACGCAAGGCATGCGCAGTTCGGCGGCGGAATGTCAATGTGCTCACGATTTGGGCACTTCCTATCCGCTTGAGGCAACTGAAGACCAAATCTCATCAAGTGATCATGTGAAGATACAATATCACACCTACCGAGCAACCGATTAGTCGAGTGCTGGAAGCAGGAAAATACTTGTCCTGGCTTCTAGATACACCAACGGATATCGTATTCTGATGCCGCGCCTAGCCCGATACTGAGTAGCGCCAAGCCGTTTCCAGAACGAAAGTTCGTTCTGATTCATTGTTTGGTGCACGCTAAACAAAGAGATTCAACTCCCAAGGTTGCCGAGTGTCACTTGGCCGGTGGGAAAACCCACTCCGCTTGTTATACCTGCTCTTTTCGCTAATTTGAAGTAATTCTCTTCCGATCCAGCCAGCCACGGCGTTGCATTCCGCTCCCGCTGTCGTGCGCCGCATAACTACCTTTTGCTTGCTCTCCACGCGCGCAACCGAGCACTAAATAACAGGGTGACTTGTTGCTACCGGTTTCCTGAAAGTCGAGCGCATCAATATCCGCATCATACCGCATTGCGCGGGCCATCAGTCTTCTCAACAGCTCAATGTACATTCGTTGCCTCTCATCCTACCCTCATTTTTTCCATAATTTTATGCGCTTACGAGATATCGTTTGAATGCTCATCGATGGCCCCATCCAGCCTAGCTCTTTCCCTTCGCCGCCGATCATTTTGATTATTGAACACCCGCTTGATCGAGACCGAACGACTGATCAGGCAGCGTTTGAGGGTCCAGACATTCAAGCGACAAAGCGATATCGTGATTTCGTACTTTTCCCGCCGCTATGGGAGGCCAAGATGGCAAGGCCGGACAAGTTGACGGCGATAGCAATAATAGGGGTCAAACAGGTCGCAATCCAGCGCTGCAAATTATTATTCTGGTAAGTGATTTTTTGCTTCCTACATCACCATCGCATTTGGTATCTCCAAATCGCGGGCTCCCACTCTCTCATGCTCGAGTCGCAATCAACCAGACGAACAGTCAACCTCGCCGTCCACTATGTCTTCATAGCATACGTTCACGAAATGCAGCAGCACACACGCTCTGCACATTGCATATCACGTTGCTTTCACGATCAAGTCGCCCGCGTTGCACTTCACCCTAGGATTGGACCAAAGCTGGGATAATGGATCCGTCGCAATGATGGGGAGACGCAAAGTGTCCGGTCGCTCTGGGACCAGGACGGGACTGCGATGACATTGCGATGGTGTGGGCATTTGCTTGCTGCACAGGCCGCAAATTATATCAGCATATCTTCCCTTGATCGGAATCTACAGGAGAGTAAAGTTGGTCTCCAAGGTTGCTGTGAGATCTGAGCTGCGGAGAATGTTCCGCTCGGAGAACGTCACGCCAATGCCATCGCCATTGTCATGGTTTGATTCCGGCCTGATCGGTATTTTTTCTCTGTCCACCTACGGTACCGTCATACCTGCTCCAGATCTCACCAAAACCCATCTAATTTTACTGACCTGTCAGCATCTGGTCTTCGTCGCCAACCCCTGGTCCTGGTCACGTGGCTTTTCATTTTCGTATTGAAGCTTTTCCTTGTGTTTGATCTTGTTCTATATGAGATCACTGTTATTCGTTTTTCCCGCTTTCCGTTCCTCAAGGACTGAGACATTGTGGCTTGCTGTGTCACGCGCTACCAAATCAACAATTTTGGCATATCTTGAGAATCGCGGCTGACATGCGTAACGATTTTTAGGGATCAGGGGGTGGACCGCTCGAACACAATGTAACAGCTTTGCTGGTTCGGTCAACCAGTTCTGGTTGGAATCGAAATTCCATTGTTGCCCTGGATGCTGGCGTTCACATGTCTGCGATGGCTAGGATTCTCGAAGAGACACAACCGAAAGGTCTTGGCGATGAGATTCCCTTACCTCATATCCTTGAATCAGGGCCGTTTGCTGGCTTGGAGATCAGGTCGAAATTTGCATCCTCAAACGCATTCTTCATTGCGAAGAACCTTATCGACACGTATTTGATTACACATCCCCATCTCGATCATATCAGCGGTTTTGTCATGAACACGGCCGGCCTGCCTGGGCCTCGGCCGAAGAGGCTTGCCGGGCTACCAGCAACGATAGAGGCACTGAAAACACACATCTTCAATGGTACCATCTGGCCTAACTTATCCGATGAGAATAATGGCGCCGGACTGATCACATATGCAAGACTTGTGGAAGGCGGTAGTCCAGCACTTGGGGAGGGCGAAGAGAAGGGATATATGGAGGTTTCCGATGGTTTAGCTACAAAAGTCTTTAGTGTCAGCCACGGCCATTGTCTGGAGAAACACAGCCACAGGGGCTCAACAACTTCATCGCGCATTAGCAGTGCTGATCTATCCTCCATGCCCCCGAGGACACCGGGGAGCATGGCTGCTTCGGGGCCTTTTAGCATTTTCCGAACTAACAGCCTGGGCCCACACGCTAGCGTCGGAATACAAGAGCAAGAATCCGTTTGTGTTTACGATTCAAGCGCTTACTTCATCCGAGACTCGTTCACAGGGCGCGAGGCACTCATATTCGGCGACGTGGAGCCAGACAGCGTGTCCTTATCGCCACGAAATTTAGCCATTTGGCAGGAGGCAGCCACACGCATAGCGAATGGCCAGCTCGGTGCTATCGTCATTGAATGTAGTTATGACAATAGCCAGACAACTGACCGGTTATTCGGCCACCTAACACCCCATTATATCATGGAGGAGATGGGCGTTTTAGCCCATCAGGTCCAGATGATCCGCCAGACACCAGCCAAGCAAGAAACGACTAAGAAACGCAAACGCGAGCTCGAGGAGGCGACTCGTCGCATGAACCCAGCCACGGCCCGGTCTACCGCCGCTGCCGCTGTTCCCATTCCTGTGGATACTGCTATTTTCGATGAGAAAAATCGTGACCATGATCACGATCATCCCGTATCACCAAAATCAACGAGACCACATCCGCGCATCTCAGTTGCCGGTCTGAGTCCTACTTCAGGCTCTGGTTCCACCGATTACGGGGGCGGTTTCAACGATGATATTCTTATTGACATTGGCTCAAGTGCCTCCGAAACTGTGCAAATCGCTACGCCCACAGCCGAATCCAGCCAGTTTGATGCTTCGGAATCAACAGTAGATCCAGAGAATTTGGCGCCTCTGGCTAATGGATTGACCCATACCCTCAGTGGCTTGAAGGTCATCATTATACATGTAAAAGACAGTTTCACTGATGATTCGGAATCCGCCAAAGACCGGATCCAACGCGAGCTCATCGAGCATGAGGGTCGTACCAACCTAGGGTGTGAATTCATTGTTTCGAGTGCGGGAGATAGCTTCATGATTTGATGCCGCGTTAAATGTACTCTATTTTTTCTATTTCAGCAGCATGAACAAGGGAAAAGGGCTGGGGGCAGGGCGGGGCGGGGGATGGAAATGGGTGGTTCAACCGGAACTGGCTGTCAGGGGCACGCACACATTTGGGAAAGGATAGATGGGATGGCGTTTTCTCTCGGTCGGTTTACGGGCCTTTCGACACGCATGATGGATTTTGGGTTCATGGTCATGGAGTATCTGAGGGGACACATCACGTCACGTCACGGTTGGTCATGTAAAGCAGATAGGTAGCGCGTCCGGAGTCGGAGCGAAAGGAGCTGAGAGGGAGCGATCTGCTATCATGAATTGAATGCTTCGGGATTATCATGGCTTCTATTTAGGATGACGGACCTGTGAGGTGCGGTGGTTGTTTATCTCTACCGGTCTGTTCACCCCGTCAAATCGTACGTAGATGGATTAACTATAGCAATGGCAATTCCAAATCATAGCAACTTTTACCCAGGAATCCCATACGAAGGTATTCTAATCGAATTATAACTCTACCGGACTTTTTGTTTCACGACGTCTTCGCCATCTCATTATAATTCCCGGCAGACAACCGTCTGCGGAGATCATGGCTGTCAACAGAAGCGCCGAGAATATCATCCCTTGTGTAACTACCGCAGCAAACCTGTCCGAAAGTACTTGAGCAATTGGCCATGTCAGAGGGGTTACGACGAAATCGCATGGAGTTGTGAGCAGAGGATGGCCTGAGGTGGACAGCTCCCTGCCATGACCTGCAGCAACGGTACAGTGAGTGGACAAAAGTTCCGAGCAAAGTAGTTTTTCGCACCAAAATGCCCGATTTCAACGCTAAAATTTTGTTAGACAGCCACAATCGTCGCAACAAGCTGAGTATATAGAGTTGTTCCCAATTGATCAAATCCTAACATACTTGAGTTTTGTTCAATTTGAATGCATACTGCGAGGCCCAGCTATTGAAAACCTTACTTATAGATTTTGCCCCACCAATAAGCTGAAAATTTTGGTGGGATCGACGCTTGCAGCGAGATCTTTGAGAGCTGGGCCTCGCAATGTTCATTCAAATTCAATAAAACTCAAGTATGTTAGGATTTGATCAATTGGGAACAATTCTATGTACTCAGCTTGTTGCGACGATTGTGGCTGTCTAACAAAATTTTAGCGTTGAAATCGGGCATTTTGGTGCGAAAAACTACTTTGCTCGGAACTTTTGTCCACCCACTGTAGCTTTATTCCCCACCCCCCAAAACGGCTGGCCACTCACAGAGCTCTGATTACATTCGGCTCAGGTCATGACGACATTGAATTCGGGATTGAAACACCACATAGGGTAGTTTCTATCTATTCTGTTCTTAAACAATTTAAGGGGTTTGTCTGACAATGTCTATGACCGTCGTATCTGTGCCACGAGAACATCCAGCTTGATCGTGCCTTGCTAGAATAGTCTTTATGAACTCGGCAAGACACTTCCTCTCGCGCTGCACTCCCCCATCCAAGCTACTATCGAAACAAAGCTGGATCGGCCACCAGTATAGTCCAACTTTCCACGAGTTCTCTTTAGCACTGCAGATAAGAAACATGTCCGAGTTCAAGCTCAAAGACGTCACCTCACTGGCCCTGCAGCCCGGCGAGAAGCAGGAGGTCGATGTTGAGGGTGTCGATGGCGCCAAGCTTCTTCTTGTTAACACAGGCGGCGATATTCAGGCCATCGGCGCCAAATGCACGCACTATGGAGCTCCTCTGGCGAAGGGGGTCTTGACGAAGTCGGGGCGCTTGACTTGTCCCTGGCATGGAGGTGAGTCGCTTTTTCTTGTTTTTGGAGCCCCTTCGTGGACTCATTTCTAGAGAAACGCATTCTAACGATCTTAGCGTGCTTTAATTCTAAAACCGGAGATGTGGAGGACGCACCTGCACTCGATGCTCTCCCCGTCTTCAAAGTGGCTGAAAAGAATGGCGCCGTCTATGTCCACGGCGACGAGGCAACAATCAAAGCGGGCCGCCGCAAGCCCAAGTTCAAGTGTGCAGCCACGCAAGACAAAGGCGTGGTGGTCGTTGGCGGTGGGAGCGGTGCGATCGGGTTGGTGGAAAGCCTCCGGGAAAAGGGGTTCGTCGGACCTATCACCATGATCACCAGCGAGGGCTATCTCCCCATCGACCGGACCAAGCTCTCCAAGGCCCTCATCACCGACCCTGCTAAGGTGCAGCTCAGGGACGACGAGTGGTTCAAGTCGGGATCTGCCCAGATTGTCCACGACGAGGTGACGGGCGTGGACGTAAGCGGCAAGACGGTGACGACCAAATCTTCGGGCAACATTGCTTACTCTAAGCTGGTGCTTGCGACGGGTGGTTCACCGCGGAACTTGCCCCTGCCGGGATTCAAGGAGCTGGGGAATATTTTCCCACTGCGCACGATCCCTGATGCCAAGAAAATCGTTGACGCCATTGGCGAGAAGGGCAAACAAGTCGTCATCGTTGGTAGCAGCTTCATCGGCATGGAGGTTGCCAACGCCACGGCGCAGGGCAACACAGTGACTGTCGTCGGTATGGAAAGCGTGCCCCTGGAGAGAATCTTGGGCAAAGAAGTAGGCGCAGGTCTGCAGAAAGGCCTGGAGGCAAAAGGCGTCAAATTCCACATGTCCGCGAGCGTGGAGAAGGCAGAGGCCGCCGGACCCGACCCGTCCAAGGTAGGCTCGGTGTCCCTCCAAGACGGGACGAAGCTGGAGGCGGACCTGGTGATCCTCGGCGTTGGAGTAGCTCCCAGCACGCAGTTCTTGCAAGACAACGCGGCTTTCCAGCTCGAGAAAGACGGCTCAGTGAAGACAGACGCCAATTTCGCCGTCGTCGGCGTTCCGTACGTCTACGCCATCGGGGATATTGCCACGTTCCCCTACCACGGCCCCGGCGGCGACGGCGCGCACACGCGCATCGAGCACTGGAACTGGGCGCAGAACTGTGGGCGCGCTGCGGCTAGCCACATCGCTAGCCCTGGCGCCAAGGCGGAGTTCTTCACGCCCATCTTCTGGTCGGCGCTCTCGGCGCAGCTGCGGTACTGTGGCAACACGGTGAATGGGTGGGACGACCTGGTGTTGCAGGGCAAGCCGGAGGAGAGCAAGTTTGTGGCTTATTATTGTAAGGGGGAGACGGTGGTGGCTATGGCGAGCATGGGGGCGGATCCGGCGATGGTGCAGACGGCCGAGTTGATGAGGGTGGGGAAGATGCCGTCGAAGTCGGAGTTGAGGGGGGGTTTGGATATAGTGAGTTTGGGACCGCCGGCGTAGTAGAGTGGATGCGGGTAAGTGGTTGCTGGCGTCGTTTTAGTACAACAAGTGGTGCAGTTATACGGTTGTACCGCGGTTTTGCAAGGGAATGCCACAGTGGGTGCTACGTAATTACCTATATCTATCGGTGTTGTGCCTGTAATATTGCCATCTACTAGCACCTTGACTGCGAGCTAGCAGCGCTCTACTGAAGATTGCATCCAAATTTTGCGGAGCGTGGCCAGTCTACATCCAGGGGGACAATGTGTACATGAGTCAGACCCTCGATCTTGGAAAAATGTAGGGATTTACAAAACAAGCATGAAATACTGAATGAAAAATATGAAAATCACAATAATTAAATTAAAAATATAGTGAATGATGTTAAATTTAACATTAATAAGGCTGAAAAGCAGAGAAAGATATTTTATTAGACTCATGAAGAAAAATAGCAATGGTGTTAGAAAGCTGCGGAAATTGTTAAATAAATTCTGCAGAAGATTTTCACTTTAAATTAGTAAAACATGACTCACTTTGAAGCATTAATTTCAAGGTAAAATTTTAAATTAATAATATTCAGCTTATAGTTCAAAGAATAATTCAATTTAATTATCAAATGAAATTCTTTTACAATTTAAACAAAACAGTATGGTCTAATTTTTTTTTATTCTTTTAGAAACTGAGATTGAAAAGTAAGTTTAAGCCCTCATATCTGAGAAGAATGAATTTCAATATGAATTGGATGAACAAAAGAAATAAAATGATGATTTATTCAATAAGATTAAAACTCTTTACTAGCAATAATTAGGTGGCAGAATTAAAGAATAAAATAAAAATAAACGTTACGCGCCTGGTGTGGTCACCTATCACCCTAAAGGCTACTACAAAGCCCGCGAGTTTTATTCGCCGCAATATAATACTCCGAAAACTAACCAGAAAATAGCCGATTACCGCAGCACCGTTTACTGGCAGCCCGATGTAATAACTGATAAAGACGGTAAAGCATCATTCAGCTATTTCAATACCGATAATAAAGGAACCTATCGCATGGTTATTGAAGGCATTGATGCCGAAGGTAACATTGGCCGAACTGTGATACATTACAATGTGAAATAAATTAAACACGAATTACACGAACTAAGTAGCGGGAACACGAATTTCCCCGAATTAGCCCTGATTGCTCAAAAGCAGTCAGGGCTTTTTTATTTACAAATGCTATTCTCCTGTTAGTATCAATTCAAAAAGATCCGTGCAATTAGTAGTTAAATCGCGTTAAAATAGTTCAATCTGTTTGAATAATTGCCATAAGAAATTTTCACACGAATTACTTTAGATCG
>JAOYMO020450250.1:0-18234 GCA_025802455.2 Iodosphaeria phyllophila | reverse complement strand
GTGCCTTCCCATTCGTCGCCTGTTTAAGCAGGTTCACTCCTGCCTGCTATCGATATCTGCCCCCAGCTCTAAGGACATTAAGATCCAGGTAAGTATTGTGGGCATTGCGCGTCTTCTTTTTTTTCCTTGTTCGCTGGAAAAGCTAGCTTGGCACAGTATAGTCAATGACTTGCGAGACATCGTCAGCCGAGCACAACTTGTCAACACCATGCTAGCAGCACGAGCTGCGGCACGAGCTGCCGTAGTCAAGGCCGGGGCACGACACAGCGCACGATTAACTGCCGTATCGACCGTTGTTCGCTCCTTGCAACCGACAGCAGCGCAATGGCAGCGCCGAGTAGCCCCTTACTCATCATTGCGACGGAACAATGATGACTACAGTACGAGGGCGGATGTAATCCAGGTGCTTAATGACATCGGATCTAAGCGCGAGGTGCAGCAGTATCTATCACACTTCACGTCGGCCGAACCTCATAAATTTGCTGTCATCAAGGTCGGTGGCGCTATCTTAACAGAGCACCTGGACGAGCTATGCTCTGCCCTCGCCTTCTTGTATCGTGTCAACCTGATTCCGGTCATTGTCCATGGCGCGGGTCCTCAGCTCAATAAGTTGCTGGAGGAGGCTGGCGTCGAGCCCCAGTTCGAGCAAGGCATTCGCATTACAGATGCCAAGACACTCGGTGTCGCTCGCCAATTGTTCTTGTCGGAGAACACGAAGCTGGCAACGCACCTCATCACTAAGGGTGTCAAGGTTTGGCCTTTCACGTCCGGCGTCTTTCAGGCCGACTATTTAGACAAGGAGAAGTGGAAGTTCGTGGGCAAGGTCACCAAGGTCGACAAATCTGCGATTGAGAAAGCAATCGAAGAGGGATATTTGCCCATCCTAATGTCCATGGCGGAAACAGCAGATGGGCAGCTCCTGAACGTGAATGCGGACGTTGCCGCAGGCGAGCTGGCCCGCGCTATCGAGCCATTGAAAATAGTCTACCTGAGTGAGAAAGGTGGTCTGATGGACGGAAATGGGAAAAAGATATCGGAGATTAACCTGGACGAGGAGTTTGACTGGTATATGGACCAGGAATGGTGCAAGTACGGCACGCGGCTGAAGATCAGGGAGATCAAAGAGTTATTGGAAGCTCTGCCGCGAACCTCCAGTGTGGCTATCATCCACCCTGCGGCGATCAAGAAGGAGCTATTCACCGACTCAGGCGCTGGAACCTTAATTCGCCGTGGCGATAGAGTCTTGACTGCTACCAAGGTCAGCGATTTCAGCGATTTGCAACAGTTCAAGAAGATTCTTGTACGTGACCGTGAGCATGCCGAATCCCGCGCCATCGTAGACGAGTATTTGGGTTTCTTGGCGGAGCGCCCTTTCAAGGCCTTTTTCGATGAGACCATCCAGGCCCTTGGTGTGGTTCTTCCGCCCACCAAGACCCAGACCTTTGCGCATATGGCTACCCTCACTATCACTAAAGCTGGTTGGTTGACCGATGTTGCCAACAAGATCTTCAACGCCATTAACCGTGAGTATCAGAGTTTGGTATGGACGGTGAAAGCGGACGACGAGAATCTGGCATGGTTCTGGGAGAAAGCCGAGGGCTCTTATCATCAAGCCGATGACGTTCTGTTCTGGTATGGTCTCAATGAAGCAGAAATATCTACCGTCTTGAAGGACTTCAAGGCGAATGGTCGCTCCATGCTGGGTAACGGAAATCTGGAAGATCGCCTGCACCGTGCTGTGCAAAAGGCTCATTCTCCGAGCCCCGTTCTACCGGTTGGGGGTATGCATTTCGCCACTGCTGGTGCTTCCCAACAACAAGCCAGATTGTACTCGACCTCGGCCATCCGCAGGCCAGCTTTCAGAACGGCTAGCGGCCACTTCGTCGTTTCGAAAAGGGGTTACGCCACTACCACCACTAACCCCAATCCTCCATGGGGCAAGAAACATGCTTCCAACACAGAACCCTCAAGAGTCGCCTTGATTGGCGCCCGAGGATACACAGGGCAAGCTCTAATCAGTCTACTAAATACGCATCCAAACTTTGAACTACGGCACGTGTCGTCGCGCGAGCTCGCCGGTCAGAAATTGCAAGGCTACAACAAGAAGAAGATCATCTACGAGAACCTCAGCCCAGATGACGTCAAGTTGATGGAATCCCACGGCGAGATCGACTGCTGGGTCATGGCTCTGCCTAACGGCGTGTGCAAGCCTTACGTAGACGCCATCAACGACGCTCAGAAATCGTCAGGCAAGAATGACAGTGTCATTGTCGATCTTTCTGCCGACTACCGCTTCGACAAGTCCTGGACTTATGGCCTCCCCGAGCTCGTCACCCGCTCCTCCATCGCCAATGCCAAACGCATCTCTAACCCGGGCTGCTACGCCACGGCTGCTCAACTCGGCATCTCACCCCTATTAGAGCACATTGGCGGCGAACCCACCATCTTTGGGGTGTCAGGCTACTCGGGCGCAGGGACCAAGCCATCGCCCAAGAACAATGTCGAGATGCTAACCAACAACCTGATCCCCTACAGCCTCACAGACCACATCCACGAAAAAGAAATCAGCACGCAACTAGGGCAAATGGTAGGCTTCATCCCCCACGTGGCCGTCTGGTTCCAGGGCATCCACCACACTATTAGCATCCCACTCAACAAGACCATGACGTCGCGGGATATCCGCCAGATGTACCAGGACCGGTACGCGGGGGAGAAGCTGGTGAAAGTCGTGGGCGAGGCGCCGCTGGTGAAAGCCATCAGCGGAAAACATGGGGTGGAGATTGGTGGGTTTGCAGTACACAGTTCAGGGCGGCGCGTGGTGATTTGCGCGACGATTGATAATTTGCTCAAGGGGGCGGCGACGCAGTGCTTACGTGAGTTTTACCTTTCTCTTTTTATGCGTTTTACATTTGCTCAACCAGGGTCTACGGTTAGCTACCGGCCTCGACTCTCGAAAAGGAACTGGATGAAAGCTAATCAAAGAGTGTGTCATAGAAAATATGAACCTAGCACAAAGTTTTGCCGAATTCGAAGGCATTCCATCGGTGGATTAGGCCCGGTCACGGGAAGGGAGTGGAATTGGGGTGTAGAGTATCGATTGGCGTTTATATGGCGGCTGCATTGTCTGAATTTTCTTGATTTTATAGAGAGAGCCTAGAGGGAAAAAAGTTTGGTTGGATGAGAACATAACTACGTTGGTTGGCTCAAAAGTTGCATCAAAAGGCTGGTAGGGAATCCATATGTTGTGAAATGGGGCTGTTACGTGAGAAATACCCATCTTCGAGGCTACTGTGATGATCTAGCGCGTGAAGAAGAGCGATTTCGATATATGCGAGTGACTGACTCCGAGATGTTCGGTTGTGCCCATATATCCTTTTTCGACCAGTTTGGCTTCTGGCTATTGAGCGAGAGGCCAATCTCCGAGAACGGAGCCCCACTACCAATCGCAATCGCGGGGCATTCGCGACTTTTTGTATTGATCCCTGCATCTCCCCAGGGTCCCCACTTTATACTGTTGTACCGTGTACGACCAATACAAGGAAACCCGATTTCCAGAGATATCAACTTGTCTTCCGAGTCACTCTGTACAGAAAGAGAGAGAATTCGAGACTTGGTAACCCACCTTGACTCGCACGATTTGGGCCTAACTGCACGGCTCTTCCCCAACCCTCCCCCGGCCCGCCAGACCCCGAAATAATGGCAACAAAATCCTCAGCTCCCTTCCCCGAGGGCAAAAGATGCGGCGTCCTCGGCTGCACAGGTTCCGTGGGCCAGCGATTCATCCTTCTGCTAGCCCAACACCCGAAGCTGGTCCTCCAGGCGGTAGGGGCGTCGTCGCGGTCAGCGGGGAAGAAGTACCGCGAGGCTGTGCGATGGAAGCAGGCGGCACCCATGAACTCGGGCGTGGGCGAGCTGGTTGTGCGGGAATGTAGGGCGGCTGAGTTTGCGGATTGCGATCTGGTGTTTAGTGGGCTGGACTCGGATGTGGCAGGTGATATTGGTATATCTCCCTTTTCCTCTCCTCCTCCTTGGGCTTTTGATTTTTTTACCTTGGTTTTAGTGTAGATGTGGAGGGGGGAGGGGGGAGGGGGGAGAAAGATGAATACGATTCCCAGTTGAGAGAAAACGCATGTACATTTCTATGTATATCCTAACACTATAAAATGAACTCAGAAACCGAATTCCTCAAAGCCGACATCCCCGTCTTCTCCAATGCCAAAAACCACCGCCGTAACCCCCTCGTCCCCCTCGTCGTCCCCACCGTCAATCTCCCGCACCTGGACCTGATCCCTCACCAACGCACTGAGAACAAATTGCAAAAAGGCTTCCTGGTCTGCAACTCCAACTGCGCCGTCATTGGCCTGGTCATCCCCTTCGCCGCCCTCCAGTCGCGCTTCGGCCCCGTCGACGCCGTCTCCGTCGTCACCATGCAAGCCGTCTCTGGCGCGGGCTACCCGGGCGTCAGCTCCATGGACATGGTCGACAACGTAGTGCCCTTCATCTCGGGCGAAGAGGACAAGCTGGAGACGGAGGCCCGCAAGATCCTAGGCGGGCTGAACGCGGACAAGACCGCTTTTGACGAGCAGTCCGCCCTCAGGGTCTCTGCTTCCTGCAATCGTGTTCCTGTCCTCGATGGCCATACCGCATGTGTCTCGCTGCGGTTCGCGAGCCGCCCGCCGCCTTCCGCCGAACAAGTGTGCGCCGCGATGCGCGACTACGTCAGCGAGGCGCAGCGGCTCGGGTGTCCGAGTGCGCCAGAACCGAGCATCTGCGTGTTTGAGGAGCCGGACAGGCCGCAGCCACGGCTCGATCGCGATCTGGGGCGTGGGTACACGGTCAGTGTGGGGAGGGTCCGGGAGGATGAGTCAGGGATATTCGATATCAAGTTTGCGGCTTTGAGTCACAATAGTAAGTGAAGTCTTTTCTTTTTTCTTCTTTCTTTTCCTCTTCCGTCATTTCTGGCTTGGCGAAATGGAAATTTTCGGACTGACAAAAGGCTGGTATAGCGGTCATTGGGGCGGCTGGTTCGTCCATTTTGAATGCCGAGGCGGCGATTCTCAAGGGATATATTTGACCGTAGGCTGTAGGGAAAGGTGAATAGGTTGGATGGGAGGAACCATGTATCATACACGCGGGCTTGGTCTGGCGTTTCTGTTTCGGAATTTTCGTGGACTTGGCAGAGCATATCTAAGATCATCAGGTATGGGATGGCATAGCGTAGCATAGAGGTAGATAAAAGGTGCATGGGTAACGATGGTATAAGCTATGAAAGCTAGAAAGAGTGAGCGAGAATAGCAGATATGATCACTGAAAACTTTGTCAAGACAAAAGTGAAGACGAGATCGACTGCTTCAATTTGTAATCTCTTGTCTTGAGCTCACTTTCTTCATAACCCCATCGAGCGAGAAAAATAAGTTTTCTTGCCTATCTACATACACACACAACCCTCCCCAGACACCAAATACTTCGTGCTCCAAATTCGCTACTTCCCACGCAAGCACGTGTCCGTGGCCCCAAACAGTCGCCATATCAATATCCGCATACTAAGGCCAAGTCCATGAGCCACAAAAGAGAACGGGGGTATCAAAGACACAACAATCCAGATAGAGAGAGAGAGCGAGAATGAAAGAACAGCCAGCGAGGAAACATGATGAATCCCAAATTTCCGGGTTCCTCGCCCACAACATACATGCCATGCTCCTAATTTCAATTTTTCCTTGCCTGTACTACCAACGCGGCTGCGGCATATGCGAACGATGCCGCGACTGCCCGTGCCGTGACGTTGAATTCGGGAAGGTTGGCCGTTCCATGGCGGGAAGGATGTGCACCGGCGAATCTTGCTCGCGCCTGCAGATGGTCTCGCGGAGGATCATGGCCGAGACTTGAGAGTGGGCGAGCAGGAATTCGGATGTTTCTATCGGTGATCGTTTCCATCTGATCAAGGCTGATAAGCTTTTCCTCTTCTTTGGGGAGGAGGTTGAAGAGGAAATGGAATGAAGGATCAAAATACATACAAATGAGGTTGTAAGAATCCAACGCGAGAGAATATCATTTTCAGTAATTCGTCCGACTCGGGGAGACCCTCGTAGAGCTTCTGGCAGAGCCGCAGAACCTCGGGTTTGGCGGCATCAGCCCCCGCGATTTCCAACATGTCGATGCACACGCGGGCGATGGCTTTTTTAAAGCCCTCGAGAAGATACCTGTTCGCGCAGATGTAGACGTTTAGATTAAGCTCGTACAGCAGCAGCCAGGCGCGCAGGTCCTCGCCACGGATGCGGTCCTCACTCAGGACCGAATCAAGCGGGGGCGGCGGGGGACCGGGGGCCTCGTTCCTTCCGCGCGTGCCCGGTGCGCGGTGCGGGTGCACGGTGAAGCCGCCAACTATCGGCGGGGGCGGAGGAGGGATGCCGGCGGGGATGTTGTAGTTGTAGTTATTGTAGTAAGGGCCGGGGTGGCCATAGTTGGGGCCTCGGGGGATCGGCCTTTGCGGAGCCGCGCAGTTCCAACAGGGCGGGCCACCCTGGTTGAGGCATTGGCGGCAAGCGCATCCGAGACGATGTTGACCCGGGTGTTTCTGTCGCAGCTGCTCCCAGTGTTGGTTCTCACGCCGTCGGTGCCGCGCTCGTCGCCGTCTCGCTCGCGCGTTCGATCCATCGCTCAATGTTCCCGTGCTGGTGTCCGAATCCGATGACGCTCCATCACCGTCCTCTCGCTCCTTGCCTTTTTCCAAGAATGCTTCCGCATCCCCGAAGTCAATATGGACCGATCAGAACAAGTACTTGTGAGTGAGGTTAGGCTCACTGAGGACGGTCGAGGCCGGTTTCACAGGCTCATATTTGTCTTCGTACAGGTATGCTACGACATGGTTGAAGATGGCCGGATCTTCCTCTGGCAACTCGATCGATTGCCTCTCTGCCTCCCGGAAAGACCCGCATAAGGCCTTTCCAAAGTATTCAGACTTTAGAAGTATACTTTTGTGAACCTAAACCGAGCTGGAAAGTTAGTCACGTGAACCTAATTTGTAAGAGCGCAGATCCTCCACGCCAGTGTTTAGATAGGACCCCACCTGAAATGTTTGATCATATGGAGCTGTGCCCACATGAAGGGGAATGATGCTAGAACTATAGCGCCTAAATCTCTCCGACGTCAGTTATATGGCCATAAGAAAGGTCTAGTGAGAGCCTCTATCTATGAGAGCGACGCAAGCAGTATCAGAAACGACTATATCAAGCACCGTAGGCCGTTCGGTAGCTATCTCGCCTTTACGCGAGTGTGGTGATGTCCAGATTCCAGAATCAAACCCATGCTTGCTTACACACGATGATCAGGGGGGACCCAGCAGATACCAGTATTGTGGTGCAGGAAGGATGAGACGAGAGGCGCGCAGCAGCAATCACGTGGAATTTCGCCAAATCCCTCTTCATCAAATATCAAACCTGCCATCAACCAAAGTCTGATCACTTACCCATCAGCGCTGGATAACCACAAATCTTCACTGGGATTCAACCCCTCCTCGCGCCGGTCTTCATCATGTGTTGAGTCGATAATGACGACCCCTGGTTCCAGGGCTGTTGGCGCTCGCATGACATTGTCCAGCGTCGAACTGCTGCAGCCGCCGCTTCCGCCACTCTCATTGCTGGTCATCCTCAAGTTTTCGGTCATGATTTGTCTCTTGTCCACTTCTTTCTCCTCCTCCTCTTCTTCGTCTTCTTCTTCTTCTTCTTCTTCTTCTTCTTCTTCTTCTCCTCCACAGTTCCTTCGCGGCGCCAGAGCTCCGCCAAGAGGGGTGCACTAATGTGAGGAGGTTGGACAATGGTTGAAGATATGGCTTAGAAACGGGGCATAACCTAATGGTTAAATAAACAAATTCGACTCAGGCAGGAAAACAAATTGATAACATGCAATCCCAACAAACCTGCAGCAAGGAGGAAGCAGGGCGTCAACACAGCGACTACACCTTGCGGACCAGACAAGTGCTCACGTTCGACGGCAACTAACAGATTCAGGAAGAAAAATGTGGAGTGAACAAACGGGCGGCTCAGATGCTCCCGACCGATCAAGCCACCCGGGTCAAAAAGAAGCAAGGGCAGCCACGGCAAACACAGTTCCGGAACACATACACGCGCGATGCGACAGGTCTAAGGCGGCGAGGGGGCGTTCAGGTGGGCGAAAATGAAAAGATGCAAAGAGAATTTGAATCAGCCCACAAATTATCGCCCTGTGTGCCTCCTCTGTCTCTTGTTCTCAACTTCAACCCGGGACGGCGAAAAGGACTTATCTTGGTATACGACCCTTGGCCGCATTATCAAGGGAGCCGATGGGTCGGGAATGACACACATGGATGGTCATGACATACCGGTACCAGTATGGGAGATCGCGCCCCCTCTTTAGCAATTCTTCGCGCGCTTTTTAGCGCAAGCCGTGATGCTGTGGGTGTGCTGCTCTGCTTAGCTTGCTTGCTGCTCTGATACGAGCACCCTCTCCCGTGGCATCTTGCTCTACTCTTTTTGGGCATGGCAACATGAAGCCAATTCTATGTCAGGCAAGCAGCCAGCCAGCTCAGGTGGGCAATAGCTCGCACGTGAATACCTCCTTCCCTTCAGATCACAATGCATTTTGTGGTCCTCTCCCTGTTGGATTGTCAATGGATGAATTTGTTCTCGAGTCGTAATTCCCCGCGTTCTCAGTGGTGCCCGAAGAATGAGGTACAATGTGACGAGGTCACACACTCGCTGCGCGTGACAACCCTCACTTTTCAATTGCTGCCATCACTTCTCGTATTTGATTCCATCTGGTTCATGATCTTCACTACGCAGATAGTCTGGCCTGGTAACCGGCAGAGATCAAGCCTAAAGTGGCTGGTAGTCCCAATCATGCCGGGAGAGTTAGACAGATCCAGTTCTTACTTTGTTGTTGCAATTGCCAGACTGCATTATCCCTGAGTTTTCCGCACCTGCCTCGGCGTAAGGTCGATGAAGCCGCTGGTCCTGCTCAAAAACTACCGGTACAGTGTACCCTGTTCGGGAGGCGTTGTAAACCCCGACAATCATCAGGAGTGTTCGTCGCTGGCGCCATTTTTGCTTTTCACGACAACTTGAAAGATGCTTTCACAATTCAAGCTTCCAACCCAGAACGGACAGGCAGACAGGGTCGTGACCTGCATGCAACCCGAGTGCCTGTTTATGCATGCCGCTAGAAATATTGTATGGAACTTTGAACCTCATAAAAGTGTGTGCCGTGTGTTACCAGCATGGTCACGCAAACCACTGTGGACCAACATCGGGAGTCAGTGAGCAACCAAAATGCCGTTGCGGGTATCCAACCATCGGGCACCGGTGAGTCAAAATGGTCAAGTCTCGTCGGTCAAATTGGAGTGTGATTTTGTTTCAAATGCCACGGGCTCTGTTGGCAGGGAATACCGGTACGGCTCGTGGTTGGCTCGTGGAGCGGAGCGTTATGCAAGACGAACACCATCCCGGGAAGACCAGAACAAGTCTCGGGCATGAGGCAGGGGGTGGCCTGAGGCTGTAAGATACGGCCACAAGTCCAACCCACCCGACGTTATTGTTCAACGCAGCAGCATCGAGCATCCCGCTCAAGTGCCGTCTTGATAAACTGTAAACAGCCGCGATTAGAGAAATTATCCTGATAGAGTAAAGTGAGGTCATTCCCTTGTGCCACGTTTCTACGGGAGCGTCGCCATCCCGGTCGAACAGACGGCCACCACGTTTAAGCGCGCTGCATCGCGCCAATGTCGGTTCAAACTGCCCCAAGCTGCGGAAACCAATTTACTCAGTCACCATGCTGGTACTACGTTGAAGATCCTTCAAATCCCGAGCCTGGTTGTTGGCCCCATTCACCAAATGTTGATCTATTTTTCCACCGTTCGCGACGTCGGGGAAATGCAGATCAATTCATTAAGGCAACATGGTAAAAGAGTGACTTGCATCAAGATTACCGAGATCTCTCGAATCGACCACGAAATAAATTTCCATGTGCATTTTGCCCTGTGAGCCAAGTCAGCCTATGAGAGGCGGAGATAGGCCATGCAGTTGGGGCCCAATCGGTAAACCTCCATATTCACATATGCGATAGCTGCTTCCCCGATCGAGCTCACCTGCGTCCAATGCAAGACGGCTTGAATGTGGAAAGCAGCGTGGATTGCGTTAGCACGTTATCTTCGTACGGTATGTGGTTCACTTTTCAATCCCTCGGCTAGCGCGGTTCATGGAGAAATCCCCATTGCAGACTTGGGACCCCTCGCGGCATATTACTCCTGTGTGGTAGTCCCGCTTCTCCCATTATACGCCATGGGGCTGGACAAGAAGAGGCAGATGGTTAGCAGTGTGTCAGCAAGTGGGGACAATCCTCACGTGGTCGATTTCGGAACAATGGCTTCAGAGTCTAGCTTCAAAGCTAAGTTGAAACTTGAAACCAAATTTGTGCTCACGTCGACACGTGATAGTCTCAATCCGCCGAAATCTCAAGCATGTTCCACAAGCCCGCCAGAGTTGCAGATGCGCCCGCCCACTGTGTACTTGGCGCGCGTGGTGTTATCTTGCTACACGGTCTTGTACAACAAAGAGACGACCACGCCCTATTCCATAAAACGTACGATTTGGTGCCTGCACAGAAAAGGAATTCACAGCTTCAAGCCACGGCCTGAGTCTAGCGGGCAAGCTCTGTCTCGAAACGTGAGCTGAGTTCTGCGCCTAATCTGTGATGTTACATACTCAGCAGCGTGAGCATTTCGTTTCTGGTTCTGATGACTTGGAACTTGGCTCGTACTCTCACGAGGAGGCCGCGAATCTCTTTTTAACATACAAAACTTAGTCTAGCCTGACTGTTAGAGTAGCTAATCGACTGCGGGCCTGGCAGGTAAGATCTCGGCGTATTCAGAGTCATTTCTCTTTTGGGGGGCTAGCCTCTATTCATCTCATGTTCCGCGAGACTGGTTGTCATCTACCTTACTAGACCATGACTAGCGAACCGAGGACAAAATAACCGTCGGCAGGCACTCTTCGATCTCTACCAATCAGCCACTTGCTAGTCCAACAATAATAGTCTATTACAGTATGATGAGCATAGACTCCTTGATTGATAGATCGCATTCCTCCTCTCCAAGCAGGAAGCCTCCTCCTCCTGCATTTCCGTGATACTTGCGTGCTGTGTTGGCCTCGTCGCTTACGTTTTTCGATTTTACCGGGTCTTGTAACTTCAAAAATGAGCTGCAACTTTAACTTAGGGACGCGCAAGAATTGCTTTTGAGTATAATAGTAGCTACACAGTCACCTGGCTTGACTTGTAGAGGAACGCTGCGTCTGAAACCCTGATGTTGAATAAACTGCTGGACATATCACCATCCAAGAAAAAGACTACCGATATATACCACGGACGTCATGATGCCCAGGAAGTTGACAAGAACCAGCATCTATCTTCGAAAGTGCTCTCCTCCCTTCACTTCTTTGCGAAATCTGCTGCAATGTAGAGTTACAGTCTTATAGTACTATCAAAAGTAGTCCATGCTCTATACAAATGTATTAATCGCCCTCTTTGCGGACGCAAGCACAACGCATTATCTCGTACCATGGCTTTAAGCGGAATTCGAAGCGTTTCTTCCATCATCTATAGGCATTATACACAGCGATATTAGCACGATATCGTAGCATACTGTATCTCTAGTGCCGCAACTAGCCACTGTAACGGTAAGTCAGGATCCTAACCACTGAGTGAAATTCCCGCTACTGCGGCACCCGGCAAATGGGTCAGAATTTAAATGGTGGAAGCATTCAGACTCATATAGGATCTTGTACGTGATGGAGGGTACGGCCGTCACAGCCATACCATGGTTTGATCCATGCTACATATCTGCTTAGGTAGTTACTCAGCCATTTGTCCATATCCTATGGGCTTCCACCTCTGGAGATCAGTCTTTCTTCAGCTTGTCATGGTGTCAATCAATCTTTTCATCCAGTTCGCAGTTTTTATAGCTCTATACATCAATGTGCATAGGATCCCCGCCTCTGTGGATTAGGACGAATACGATCGACGAAAAGCAGCCGACACAATAAACAATCCTATCTAATTAATGTGCCACACATCGCGTGATATTGGTACGGGCAGCGAGCTCTCTTAGTCAAAGGCCTGGCTGATTGGAATATTTCTTGAACTGAGTACAGCTGTTATCCTTGCTGGGCCGGTTTGATCGAACCGGTCAAGGCAAGCGCCCTTCCGGGTATGGGCACCAGCTGAGGCCACTCACGGCAGCGAACTAAAGACGCATAATTGAAAGCGAATGATTTGAATTTGATAACCCTGCCCTCTACCTCAGATTGGCCAGTCATGCACCCTTTATAGATCTAATTGAGCCGTCCCACCACCATCCGATCCTAGTCTCCGAAACATTTGTTGTTTGGCCTGGTCCCCCAGGCACCCCACACGGGCTTGGGAAAAACAACGAGAAACAATTTAAAGAATATCTCCATAACCAAGCCACACCACAATCTATCGTTCACGCAGTCGGAATTGGAAATAGCACCCTGGAATTTTAACAGTATGCATATTATATAACAGACGGGAAACGACGACACACGACACCGCCGGTACTACGACCATTGTTATTGATACTCTTATTCATCTTGGAGTTGATAGCACTAAGTATTGGAGGTTAACACCACTATTATCATCACCTACCGGTACAGTATTGCAATACTGTTATCGGCGGCATGAATTACAACACAGATCCCGATTAAGCGACATGTTGAATGTGACATCACCGTAGCATCGCCTTTTGCGACACCTGGTTTTCTAGTTCCACTCTCCTGCCCACTACTCACGCCGTTAGAAAATGGGGAATGGAACAGTCATGGACTGATCATGCTGGAGCACATCTTCGAGACGCGTCGCGGCGTGACGCGCTCTTTCATGGCTATTTAACCCGCATTTCTCCTAACTATCACCCCGCCGCAACTTCAAAAGAAGGTTCACAATCAGGGAGACAATCTCTGATGCTGGAAACGTTTCCGTTGCGGACCTCTCCTGTAACGATTCTCCTAGGAGTTCGGTCGCTTGTCTGTCATTAAGTTTTACTCAGATTTTGCGAATGCTCCGTCAATTTAAATGTGACCCTAGCTTCACACCGGCCGTCGATAGATGTGCTCAACACTCCGTTTTCGCGCCGGTGTTAAGCCGTGAGACTCGACAGGGGGAGGTTTCATATATTTTCTAAATGACTTCAATCCTTATGTGGCGGGCGTAGATGAATACGCTGATCCCAATCCATACAGTGGTCACTGCTACTCATGAGAAATCGTGGAGATAATAGGAATGGAGGAACACAAACCCTTATCCTCGTGAGTTCCCGGGAGTACCGACACGGCCATATTCTTTTCCTCTGGATGTGTAGCATCCTGATCCTGGCAACCCTTCTTTATGCCCTACCAATTGGCTGCACCAAGAAAAATCTCCTGGTGATGGGCCCCACCAGAGTGCAAACACAACAGAAAATTAGTAATTCTTCAGAATTGACGGTTGGATAATACTCGCGTGGTATCTTTTGTCGGGTTCGTGGTTTGAAAGGGCTTTTGCGCCTATATTAATCTCTTGGGATGCTACCGTAATCCGTGCTCGGTAGTCGAAGATAAGTTTCTGTCCGCTAAAAGCCATAAGCCAATAAGGATACCGGCACCTTCTAGATTCAGGCAAAACCCCGGCAATCACAATCGGATTTTCCCACGCCGCTCGGGCGAACTATTGTTCTTGGATTTCCTGCTTATAGGTAGAAAACAAGGTACTACTAAGTTATGGAAGAGTAGTCCCTGATGAATCTGTATCTCATCATATCGTCCTCCCCGCAGCCGCAGGACCTCCTAGTATTCAAGATTAGGATGCGAGCATCCGTGTAAGCATGTGTTTTTCGTCAATAGCGCTGCTAGTGGCGATTTCCTAAGTAAATCACTTGTGTTGTTCTGATTATAACACGTCGGGCAATATCATTTGATATAAAGAACATCTTTGACAAAACAACAACACCAGAGTTACATTAAATCAACTACCGGCACTAGGGCGCCTTTGAGGGTGATTCTCACAGCGATTTCTACCAGTACTACAGGGTTAAGCTAGGTTGGGTTGGGGTGAGCCAGTGGCCCGGCATTTAGTGACAGTCCATGGTCTTGAATACCCCTTAACAAGAAAGTCTAGAGGATCTGCGAGAATTGCGTGAAGATCAAGAGCTGTGATTTTCCGGATTTTTATCGCCCGGAGCCCCGCTCAAGGGTCCCCCGATATGGAACCTTTCTACTAGAGCTTGATGCGGAGCACTCCGCAAGTCCTTCCAGGCAAAAAGCGGCGTGCTAATCCTTGAGGATCCAGCAACCACGCCATTTGGACTACGCCGCAATAACCGATACCAGTGGGATCTTTCTTATGACTTCAGGGGATAATCAGCTATATTACATCAGTGTTAAAGAATAGGCGATAGGCACGTCACGCGTCTGTAAGAAGAACTTGGAGCCCATCTTGTAACAAGTAATTTCATTATACTAGACGTAGTTGGGTATAAACAACCCCATGGTCCCTCACCCCCCTCACCCCCGGGTCGCGAGATCGTCCCGTATTGTTCCTCTCTATCAGGCTTTCCGGCAGAGACGGATGTCGACACGATAGTTTGATGCCTTTATCCTACGAAACCTTTACATTTCCGGATTAAATGATGTCCAAGCATGTGCTAGTCTAGTAGATAGTATTGCGACCAACGTACACTCGTTTCCAATATTTTCTCAGTTTTTACATACCACAAGTAGGATCATGATATCTCAGTCCATCTTTCGCGCCATCGTGGTACTTGCCGCCTTCGCCAGTACGGCAGTATGCTCCAGTTGCAGAAAACCGACGAAGACACTTGAGCCCATACGAGTCCCCGTTGTGGAAGACAGCATCAGTGTACAGCCTTCACGGGCTGTGACACTGGATTGGGGGTCGGGTGGGAATGGCAAGGTCAATGTGACTTTGCATACGAAAGATCAGGCTATCGTACTAGAACGTATTCATTCAGTAGCCAATGTCACATGCACCAGCGATACGGACGACTCACATGTATCAGTCGCTTTTGACTCAAGCGCTGGCTTTGCACTTGCTGTTGACGCTTGGAAAAACGACATGAAAGATGGTTCAATGGTGCTGGTCACGAATCACATGGGCAATTGTAAGTCTTGGTTCCTAGTTCGTTTCCCCCTTTCTTTTCAGCGTCTTGAGTGATGATTATGCTCCGGAAATGACTGCAAATGTTTAAGCCTCCAAGTACTCGATGTGTTCTTATTTCATAAGACAGTTATTGACATCGAATGATACAGGTGATGAACAGAACACGCGTGGTTTCTTTAGCGCTACAAACATGACTTCCGACCGACAAGCCATGACGATCACCGCGTCGGCTGTGAAGAAAAACGTGCAGCATGTTATCAGTAAGTTATGTTCCTTTTTCTTCCTTACTATAGCCCTCTCTATGACGATCATTGCAACTTTATGCTAAGGTAATTCCTATAGCCGAAGCTGAGATTACATTTGCCAACATGCCAGTTATGAACAACGAGCTTGAAGAGCGTACCATAGATTGGGGTGAATCGTTCGAGATATCGACCAACATGACCATCCCGACAGACAGCGCAGTCATATCCAAGGACAATCTAACCCTAATTTTTGACCCAAG
This sequence comes from Iodosphaeria phyllophila, assembly GCA_025802455.2. NCBI lineage: Eukaryota > Fungi > Ascomycota > Sordariomycetes > Amphisphaeriales > Iodosphaeriaceae > Iodosphaeria > Iodosphaeria phyllophila. The sequence goes on along the minus strand of JAOYMO020450250.1, from coordinate 2,528 downwards.
CACTTCCTTCAGCGCTGATTTCGTCTTCTCGGGATACCTTCGGTTTGAGATATTAACATTCTCCTTCAAAGAGCTCTATTTCGATTTCAATGCCACCTTGGCGGCGGAGCTGGGAATTGACCTCGGGCTCGTTTACTCGGCCAATTACAGCGATCTCTCTTGGTCCCCAGCCTCGCTCACGTACGCCGCATACAGCATTCCGGGTATTCTTGAGCTTGGCCCAGCACTAAATTTCAAAATGGGGCTCGAATTCGATATCGATGCCGCGCTGAATGTATCCGCGGGCGTTGACTGGTGCATCGATAATGGCAATTTGCATTTGGATCTGGTCCACTTGAACCGGTCTTCCGCGACTGGTTGGTCGCCCGATCACTACAATGCGCATGTTAATGTGACAGAGCACGTATCCTTAACCGTCAGCCCATTTGCCGCCTTCACAGTCGAGATGGCCTGTTCGGTGTTCTCGGGCTTGGTAGACCTGAGCGCAGGAATTACGGCAAAGCCCAAGTTCATCGAACAATTCGACATCGCAGTCACACAAAATTACAGCGTCTCAAAAACTACCGAGGAAACTGTGGCGAGGACAACGAGGAAAGATGTCAGGAAAGCTTTAGATGGACCCAGGGAAAACACTGACGGTGCAAAAGAGAATAAAACGGAGTTTTCTTTAAGTACTGAGTGCGATGGAATCCAGTGGTCATCCACGTTCGATTTCAGCATTATCGCGTTCGCCACCCAATGGTGGCATAAAACGATATACGAGTACCAGAAGCCATTGGATGAGAGGTGTATTGCCTTGTGGTAAGAGAGCGCCTGTAAGAGGGGGAGGGGCTTCTTTGAGGGAGTCGGCACGCTTACGAAACAATGTTGTTCCGCATTCGCTAGCTTCAATAATTCCAACCTTCGCTGTCTTTTTCTTTTCTTTTCTTAGGCGCTATGTTTTGACCATGACTTGCTGACATGGCGGGCGTAGTGTGTACTGTATGACACTTTGTCCATAGTTTCCGTGCCAGATGATAGCTGTAATAAATAATGAATTTGACTGAGCGTGATTCCAACGGATGCTTTTGAGAGGTGTCTATTCTACGACGTGCCTCCAAAGTTCTCTCCCCCGAGCCAAATGAAACAAGCATCTCCGTGCTACGCCATGGTTTATTCAGCTTCATCGTTCTTCGTGCACCTCTAAAGAGGTGCTCCTCAGTCGAACCACCACACAACTATAGGCATTTTAAAAAAAGTGGCATCAACAGACAAGAATTTGGACAGAGTTTAGGATTAGCTATTTTTATTAGCAGTTGCTAGTTTGCTTATGAATTTAAGTGATGGAAGTGTAGATTGCTACTAAAGCTTCCGTCAGCATGTTCCTTAACGACAAGCTTGAGTTCTAGGTTAGCTACTTAATAACTGTACTGCTTAACGATTTGCTTCTTGGTTGTGGGCCTTCGCCAGGTGCAACACATACAAAATTGAGCAAGCATACGTAGAAATGTGTGACAGCTCCAAGTGACATTCTATAATGCTTTATCATTGCACTTGGCTGTTTAACGGGGCTGATTGCTGCTGAATCAGTTTTGCAAAACTCCAACCTAACAACGGGTTTGACCAGCCACCCAGGCTTTGTATTTGCCAGTAGATAATCAACTACTTGACTAAACTAAATTCCAACTACTACCCTTTATTTTGATACTTTGAAATAGCCCGCAAATTCGGGTTTAAGTGCTGTGCGACATCAAACATTGAATGAGAGTGGAGGGTTGGCTAGGGAGCACCTCTTCTGCCTCTTTAGAGGTGCATGAGGAACGAGGAAACCGAATAAAGTGGGGCGTAGGACGGGTAAGTACCTCTCCTATTGCAGATAACGTCAGCGGCAAAGCACACAGTGTTTGTCGGCTCGGAAATACAAAAGTACTTATGAGCGCACCAATTGAATTAAAGCAGTGTGGGGGTGGGACTTTGGGGCCATTGAAACTCTGGCCAACAATTTCTAATCAGTACGAAGAGAATGATAACCGAAAATGCGGAGCGATTTTAATTGGCCTCTTGAGGAAAGAGGCTTGCAGTGGCCTATTATGTATTCAGAGCCTTACTGTATAGCAAGTATATCCTGCCGGTACTTCATGTATGGATAGGCACTCTCCGGATACCTTACGCCACACTGAGGGCCCCTCAGTGAGGGCCTCGCCACGACAAAGCGTTGTGTGCGAATGAGTGCTATTGGTAGATTCTGGAATGTGCGCCGACCCGACGGAATCTACCTCCTAATAAAAGGGCACTTACATATTATACTGTGCTTGCCAGCGTGTGGCGGAGCTAAGGCTTGCAAAGTCACAAAGCCACAATATGAGGGCGATGCTACGTTCACTATGAAGTAGGAGATATCTCCTACACAGTATATTCTTAGTATCTTGCCAGGATTGATTCAATTGTGGTCAGTCGATTTAACCCCGCGGATCACATAGCGTGATACTGGTCAACGAATGATCTTATCCCCTGGATTGTGAACTGACAGCGCTCGCCCCAAAATCAGA
>JAOYMO020450176.1:0-18243 GCA_025802455.2 Iodosphaeria phyllophila | reverse complement strand
AGAGTCCGACACATTTCTGTTCAGTCCCCCAATCCGGCAAATGGTACAGTGTCCGAATTAGGGAACTGAGATCCCTTCACATTATCATTGATTGACCCGGACCGGTCGACTGCCAACCGGCGAGCGGACATGCCAAAAACTGATTCTCCACTTCGAATGTGTGGTGATCCGTTTTCAAGTGACGTGGTTTCTCTTACTCAAGCTTGCGTCCACAAGAAGGAGAGATGTCTGGAAAACGAGCATTGTCGTACAGTGTATAGCGGTAAAAGGTACTGTATGGGGTTGGCACATGGCATGTCTGGGGCTCAGTGACGGGATGGGGCGGATCAAGAGCAGCCCAACTGGACTCAAGTACCAGCAGCCTCATAACAGTAACAAGTTCTTCTCGATCGTGCAATCGTTTGCCTATATTGGCTTTGTATCGGCAGCTCGCGCTATTGTGCATCTAGAGGTTTGTTGGCTCCGCGCACCATCGTGTGTGCGCTACAGGAGCTTGCCTGCGTCAGCACTTCTCTTAGTAGGTGCTCCAGCGTGATCGAACTCAATTCTAAGAAGAGCAGTAGCTTGTTCCCTCTGCGGTTACACGGCTACCCATATCGACTGCCACTCCCGCATCATTGTCATCGACCTCATCATGCCACGCATCCTCCAACGAGGTCAACGAGGAGCTCTCTCCCAATCTTGAAAGGGAACTGCAGTTGAAATACCAGACAAAGGAGGATCATCAGAAAAGACCGCTGTCAGGTAACTTGCCCCACCACGGAGAGGAATTTTATGTTCGATACTACTGTACGCCCCATGGTGTATAGCCTTTCATTGGTATCTTTTCGTCCGTATGCGGGGCCTTCGTTTCGGTTGTCGGAACGGGGCTAAAGTATGTGCCTTGTATCTGGTGGACGGCCCCCGAATTTTCCAATCTGGCCAACTTGCCGTCTTCATAGTACGTAGAATTTTGAATGACGATCCTACAGGCTTGCGCAGTTGTATCAATTTCGAGCGCGCCGAGCACATCTTCCCTCTCGAGAATAATGCTTAGGTGGTAGGGTATGCGGTCAGCATCCAGGCCATCCTCATCCACGTCATCCTTTCAGCCACAGTTTCTTAGTAGCGTCCCTCAGAAAGCTCTGGATCTTTATCATTGACTGAATCATGGCCATGATACGCTGAAACCCATGGCAATCTGATCACGGATGCTACTGCTAGTAGAGAAAGAAAATCCCGGTGATACTAGATACATTCGTTAATATCTATCTTCAAAACAGCGGTACTCTTAAAGCAGGTGATTGAGAGTTACTTCCCCTTGCCAAGCTGGCGCTTCAAAGCAGTAAATCTCTTTCCAGGCTCATCAATAAGCCCGAAGAAACTGCTTATAAGGTAGTATTCTATCATGTCCTTTGCAACTGTCAATTGCGTAAGTTGGGTGGCTCCTGTCATCAGACTTTTGTGGTTAAACTTCAACCAGAGGCTACTGTTGACCGTGCCGAACTTCAGCCATGATCTACTATGTCGTTATCTGTCTCTGGATTCTGACTACTGGGCGGCTTTATCTCATTGATCCGCCTATTTAACGACGGGTCGGGATGGCCATCTACGTTTGGGACTACATGAATTTAGAGCAGCGTATACTGGAAGCATAGACGAAGTCGAGGACTGGATCGAAGGATGTTGACGCCGTCGAGGCTATACTGGTATGTCTTCTGCAGAGTAAGATGATGCTTCAGAGCAACATGCTCTCTCTCCTTTCTAGCTAGCTACACATGATGAGTATGACGATGATGTAATGTACCTAAACAGACAAGCCGGCTCTTGCTGGAAGAAAGACGATTCATGATGCTAATGTCCTTGATGTGCCCGTAAGTATCCGCCAGTGGTGACTTGTCAGACACGCTAGTTTAAGGGTTGGACTGGCATTAGCGGATTTAGCACCACATCTAGATATGATCTGGCCTCTAACAATTCCGTTCGACCTATTGAAGTTTTAAAACTGCTCAGAATGAGTCCAACGAGGGACAAAATTGTTCGGCAAGTCACTTTGACGAATATTTACAGGTATACCGGGTTGGAAACGCTACCTCCACGAGTGGGATGCAGGTGTGCTGTGGAAAGTGAGGCAATCCCGCTTGGTCTCTTTTCCCATGATCAAGACGAAAATGCTCGATTTTCAAGTCCAGATAGCAACACAACCATAACGTGAATAACCATCTTTGAAATTGACCCTGTACCTAGGAAATCTGAAAGATGCATCAACGCAATCATATCAGCTCAGAATGTTTGGAGGCAGCTCTATTGTGGAAAATATGAGCAGCTCAAATGACTCTCTCTACCTGACCATCCCATTTCCGGATCCGTGCTCCAGTCTGTGCCCAACACGCTTAGACTCTGGGCCGGCACAACCTCTGTGAGCTACAGTGGTTGATCGTGCAGGGCATAAAATCGCTGCATATCATGCGGAACCACAAAAGAAAAAACTGAGTCGAGCACCGACGTCTTGTTGCGCGCTGCACTTATTTCTGTCTCTTTGAAAGTCTGTCTGAAGACTGCCTCTTTGGCACACTGATCTTTTGGATAGACTTTCGGAGAGACTGGGGACGAAGCACTACCCATGGTGATTTCCAGAGTCGTCCTTCCCGTGACTCTTTCTTGTGGTCGCATCAACGAGAAGCCTCGAGATCAGTCAAGTCACACAAATAGTTTGTGAATGCCAAATTTCACAAAATCTTCATGATAGAAGGAACCAAAGAGTGTTCAGAGTATACCGGTAGCGGCATCCCCTCAAACAGAAGCAGTTCCTCTCGCGCACCGCGCGCAGGAGCCGCAGGCTGAAAAAGCAACGAAGAGATGAGCCGGAACGGTCCGCTTTGCCGGTAACTCAGCACCTAGTATGCCATTGGCTGAGATCTTTCCAGATCTTGACAGAGCCTGCAAGGGACATCGAGCGCCTCCAATCACAGAGGCTTGCACGATTTAGCTCCGCGACTTGAGAAACAGAAAACGATGATTCTGCGCGTATGGATATTCAACATGAAGCAATACAGCGCTTCGCAGCCATTCCTTCTGGCCACGTCGCGCTGCTTTGCTGCGTAATGGGGCTGCACTTGGTTATGGTCCGAAAGGGGCGTTCATTGGTACACATTGGCTGTGTATGCGCCTTGAATGCTTTCGATCAATTTCAATACCTGGCAATGCGTTCCCCACCGGTAATGTTCTGGCTTGCGATGGCAGCGTCATACGCCATTGCATGCTCGCCATGGCTTGCTGAACTTAGTGTCAAGAATATTCATACAATAGAGATGCCCGAGGACGGGCTGGGTAGCCAATGAGCGGGTCTAATTCTCAACCACTCCCATGATTTCATCCAGTACAATACTCGTCTTCGATCCTCTTTGCAGTCTTTCCTCGGGAAGAAAGATTCCTGGTCTTGTTTCCGTATCCCCAATCTAGATCTCCCTCTTTTCCTTGTTGTCTCTTTCCTTTGTCGATCGTGTGTGTGCCTTTCTCACGTGTTACTGTCTTATCAATATATCATTGTTTCTTTCTTAATGTCATGTGACACAAAGAATCTTATCGTTGTTAAGACTTGAAAGAAAGGACAAGAGGTAGAAGCGGGCTTTTAACTCCAACTGTTCCTTTTCTTTCGTCTAACGCACTTATGTTGTAGCTCTCATATTCTCCTATTGATTCGTTCCTAAGATTGAATTCTTTTGTGTTCTAAGTCCGTCATTCGACTTCGCAGTTGAGCTTTTCTGGTTCTCATGGTATCATTTGCCTTTTAGTAATTTTTCTCCTTTTTTTTTTTTACCGACCTACCCGGAAGATATCGGACCGAAGCTGGATTATTCGGCACGCAACACATCGTTAAACCATCACCGAAATAACTAAGACCAAACGCAGCCATGCGTATACAACAAATTTTCTTTTACAATTCCTTATTATTCTTGGATTTGGCTGCCGCCGCCGGCCGGCCGGTCGTGCGAGGGGACCGCGGAAGAGACAGGTATGTTCGTGGTGTGAGCACGGGAGTCTTGCCGTCCTTCTCCAAGCTGACCAATTTTCATAGAATACGGCGTGAGAATGTCGCCTCAAACTCTTTCTCTGTCCCCACTTCTCACTTATCCAGCGTACTGGACTCGAAAACTGCGGCTATCACGTCTTCGTCATTTTCATCGTCATCGCTAATAGTCACGACCACGGCGACGTCGTCATCTCAAGGGGGTTCTTCGTCGGTCCAGATCCTGGCTGCGGGTGTGACTTCTTCCAGCACATCATTGGCATCATCAACGTTGGTCTCAAGCAGTTCCGCAATTGGGACGATAGCGAGCAGTCATACGTTAAGCTCAACGTCAAGTCCTCCTCCGAGTTCAGCCTTTTCAGCCACGATCAGTGGTCAAGCGGTGGACGAGACGGTACCTCAATCGACATCTGCCTTGGAAAATTCATCCTCTACGCAACTGACTTCTAGCTTGGCGGAGACTTCTATGATATCTTCAGGGATCGATGTATCAGGTGTGACGTCCAGTTCTTCACAATTCGCGAGCCCCACGGCGCCGACACCATCCAGTACTTCAGGGCTGTCGAGCACAAACAATGCTGAAATTGTTCAGCCGGAAACGTCTACGACAAGGGAATCCTCATTCTCATCACCATCAGCAGAAACCGACACCTTGGACACCGGTTCACCTCTCAGCACCAAAGCCATATTCACATCAACCACGTCCAATATCCAGAGTTCTACTACGGGTTCATCGTTGCTGTCGTCGTCATCGGCACTAACCTCAAATGTACCGTCCTCGCCCTCTGTTCAAGCAGTCGAGGACGACAAGAATATCAACTCGCCGCTACCGACAGCTATTACCACCATGCCGAGTGCAACAGCAACTGCTAGCCCGGATGTACTCAAGTCCAACCTCGCCAAGGCCCAAAAGTTCAATGCCATGTTCAGTGGTCTCACAGCAAACTCGCCTTGCAAGGTCAATCAGGCCGCGTGTGTTCAGGGAAACATTGGCATTTGCAATGCGCAAGGCTCCTTCGGAATCACAAAATGTGGTAAAGGAACGGAATGTTTCGCCATGCCAATGAATACTACAGCAGGTGTGCTGATAGGCTGCTTCGATCCCCAGGTTGCGCAGCAAGTGTTAGGTAGCGGTGGTTCAAACGCGGGCTCAGGATCTACTTCTTCGTCGTTGACGACCTCGGCTTCTGCATCGACCATGTCATCGGCAAGTGCGAGTGCGAGTGCGAGCGTGAGTGCCACTTCAAATGGCAGCAGTGGAAGCAGCAGCGTTACTGGCTCCATCCAGACAACGACGGTCTTCAAAACGGTCACCCCGACCACGCTACAGACGAGTATATCGACCAGTAAATCCAACCCATCTTCGACGACGATCGTGATCACAGCATCTATTGATGTTTCCATGGTGCCATCACCAACAAATGCGTCGTCGTCAAATGTTCAGACATCCACGTCTTCGTCAAATAGCGCCGGTGCTACGTCCTCGTCAGCTTCTAGTTCAAGTAACGCTACCGCCCGTAATAGTACCGCTACACCGTCTTCGTCTTCGTCATCTCCCTCGCTCCCTCCTTCCAACCCACCTTCGACCACGAATTCAAGCCCAAAAACCTCGCTCACGACCACAACCACGCCCACCACAACAACCCAGTCAATTCTCTCTTCCCTGGTCGTCATCCCCATTACGCAAGCTGGGGGTTGAAAGGGGCCAGCTCACGCCCTAGGAAGGACGGTCGGTCGCGAACTCTTTTATTCTATTAATTGTCAAAATGTTGATGTTAGAGAGAAGACGAGCCGATTCATACATGCAATGAAGATCACATCGATGGGGATGCCGGAGCAGAGGTGAGCGATCAGAGCCAGAAAATTTGGTGGCGGCGCTACAGGTCTATACGTCCCGATGTTGCGTACACCGCACATTGCTTTTTTTTCTTCTTGTCTTGATTTTTCTGCATTTTCAAACTTGGGCTTGGAATTTTTTTTTTTTGACAGTTGTGATATGATTCTGTTATATCCTCAAGAATGGCAAGGCGTTGAACCAGTTTTAACTGGTGGGGAATACGGTATATTGGAGTCGGCGTTGTTGGAAGAGTAGATTGGCCCTGATTTTTCCCCACGCTATTATTAATGATCGACAATGCATGCAATGTCTCAATGTTGATTTGCCATAATGATAGCCATCAACCTGCGCCGATGACCCAGGGAAAACTTTGGAAAATTAGCAGATGTGTGTTTGACAACAGAATTTGGATAGTATTCCGTATCGATGCTACTCCCCGTAGTACCTGCTTCATATCCTACCTGTACGATACCGCGCGTACTTGGCTAACGATAATGTCACAGCCAATGGTATTACACCATTGTGCCTCAAATGGTATTGTGATGCGCCAGGCTGCACTAGACAACAGTAGATGGATCAATGTAAATAGAAGGCCACGATGCTATCAGATACGTAGATTTTAATCCCCATGCTCTTCACCAACTATAACGTACGACTTTAGATACCAAACCAACAGATAAACCGTACAGTATTTAAATAGGAGTCTTATAATCTTCCAAAGGAGGCACACTTCGACGAAAACTATATCACCTAAGTCGACTGCCTATTTATACCCGACGATGGGTATACTGATGTTCATTTTGTCGCGCGTGACTAGCTGGACACTGGGATGCGAGGGTACGCACGCTCGACATTATGAAAAGTGTCTAAATGTGAAATAACGATGGTTGATGGTGTATAACGTGAGAAAGATGAGAAGGCGGAAATGGGCATTGACACGGCCCATACCAGCGGCGGCCGCCCAGGTAGACCTGCCAGTACGAGAGGTTCCTCTCCCCCCCCCCCGCGCAAACTTCCGTTCTAGTAGCTACCGGTACGTTCTAGCGTACATTAATTACATCAGGCCTCGTGCTTCATGCCCAGTCCGTCCCTAGGACTAGCGAGCTACTGCAAATCTATCATCGGATTCGGGGGTCATGCAAACTTAATTGAACTTAGTATCTGAATTCCTCAGCGCTGGTGGGCTGGTGTCACTAGGTTTCTTCAGCTGACCACGATTAGTGCTGGATGGCTGACATCATGACTTCATTATATTCCACGCGATTCACTGGCGTGAGCGCTGTGATGGAATCTTTGTGTTCTCGTCAACGCCAGTACTTGTGCTTGTTCTATCTACTAGTGGCATGTGGGTCAAGTCGCACCGAGATGCTTTCCAAGTAACTAATCTGTCATCCACAGTCTGGGATCCTTTAATCTGTCCTCTCATACTTGCTTCCGTCACTTGATGGTCTTGGGAGCTGAGTCTTTTATATCTTTCTGTCCGCTGACTGCCAAGGCGTCACCAACGGTAAATCTGGTTGTCTGTGTCTCTAGCTCGTTCGATTTGTCTCCTCCAGCGGCTGGTTCCATGCCGACATCAGTCTCGCGGTGATTATCTAGAAATTTTGCATTCCAAATATTGGCGTACAAGGGGTAGCTTTTATGCATGGTAGACCAAATTAGAGCTTCGATCCCAAGTTTGACGGGTTGAAACGAAGACGGAGGCTGAGACGACACTTACAGAAGCGCTAAAACGTATCCCATCAGCGGGATACACATTGCCGTGTGAGCGCCGGATCTGTCCACGATTGCGCCAGTCATGGGCGGGAACACCATGCCCCCGCTAATTGCGGCAACAAGAACACTGCCTCCCAACTTGGTGTGATGGCCTAAACCTCGTAGTCCGAGGGTGAATATGGTAGCAAAACAGGCCGACTCGAAACATAGAACTAAAATTAGCATGGCGATGGAGGCAGATCCTTCAACAACGATGGCGGGTATCACAAAAATGGTGCAGAGCGTGAGATATAGTCCCATGACGTAGCGAGGCCTGACAGAGGGGATCATCATAAGAAAGCCTGCGATAAATCGGTTAAGCGCATAGAGGCCCTGCCCAACAGCGAGTAGATCGGCTTTTCCAGTGGTCAGAGGAGGTTTCCTGAAGATGTGTGGGTTGGTTCGGGGTACTTACAGCTGGCAGCCGTAGACCGACCAGCTTCTTCGGCGAAAGGGATAAAATAGTTCTTGATCATGGCTTCTCAGCTCATAAAATCTGCATTGTTCACATGCATAAATAGGCTAGTCTTACCGCGACAGCAACTTGAGCGCCAACGTAGCAGAACTGTGCCCATACAGCCAAGAACAAGTTGTATTGCTTTCGAAAAGGACCTGGGTTGTGTCCACCAATTTCGGCCTCCTGTACACCCATATCGGCATTCGTGATTTCGGGCATGGGAGCCAGGAAAAATAGGATGATCAGAAGAGCGACAAACCCCGCAACGCCTAGATATACCCACTGCACGTTTTTCAGGCTCTGAACCGAGTCGATGGTGTTGGCGAAGAAAACACGAGAGGCGAGAAGGGGCGCCACAAATGAGCCAGTACCTTGCACGGCCTGGGCTAGGTTCAGCCTGATCTCGGAATACCTCGGAGGGCCGCAAATTGACAAAAATCTAGACCTCGTGAGCTGGTGGTCAAACATGAAAATTTTGTAGGTCTTCTCACGGATCAGCGGCTGTCTCTAAGGTGGCCAGTCCCGCACCAACGACGAACATGCTACCACAATAAGCTCCGAACGAGGCATTGATAGTGGAGGGGAGAAACAGGACGCATCCCATGGCCATCACAGTCAATCCTGTCATGAACGTTACCCGGAACCCGTACTTCCTCAGAATCCATCCTGAAACAGTGGGGGGACATATGAAGTAAGCTCCAAAATACGCCGAGGATGTGCCCGCAGACTGCGCATACGTCAAACCCAGAGCATTCTTGAGATGCGAGTTGAGAACTACAGCGCGTCAGAATCAGTTCGCAACACCGTCATCGGCCCTGACACGGATTGTGACGATGAAAAGAAGACTGACCATCCAAAAGACCGTAAGCGAATCCCCAGAGAAAGAATAGACTTGCGACTGAAATATAGATTGATCAGCGGCGTGTCTAACGGTGAACAGATCGTTCGATCTTGAAGGGGAAAATCTGGCTACCTAGAATGTTGGGAAGAAGCGATTCTCTCGCAGTCAACTGGTAAGCGCTCGTTACCGCATTATCCGAGACGGTGATCTTTCTCTTCCAAATAGCCATGACGCCCAGAAAATAAGCTATAAGATGTATTGGACCTCGAATGATCTCCACAAGTATAAATGTCTCCTATAGCCACTTGCTGACAGCTTTGTCTCAATCAGTCGTCTTCGAAATGTTTCACTTGGTCAAAATTAGCGCCGTCAATTCGGTTGCGGCGCGCTAAAACCTAAGCCAGACATGACGTGAGACTGATGCAAATCTTATAATAGTTGCGCTGGGTAGCCGTTTACTAGTCATTACAAGGTTTCCCTCTGCAGCTTGGTTGTAGTCGACAGATTAGGCTATTGCCGGTAAATACCCGTACGCCCCAGAATGTCAACACAGGTATCCGGAAGTCGAAAGAATTTTGAGCTAACTTATCAATTCTCAAACTCAAAATAATATGTGTAATACCGTCACTATATATTGAAACCACAATCCGTCGAGAATAGGGATCAAGCAGCATATGCCTTGACCGTTGCCAAGTGTAATCTCACAGTTAGCCAACAGCTCTCGTGCGTATCTTTCCTGGTTTGTTTAGTTTTGTCGCCTACAAAAAGATTAACGACTCTTGCCAGTGGTTGATATCGGATTGGATGGCGCTGACTATAAAATCAACTAGAATACGAAGTACGGGTTCTCCTCATTTGTCTATCACCAAAATACTATATGGCGGTATAACTAGGGTCGGATCTTAACATCTATAAAGGTTCGTAATGGAGGCCGATCACGGCCGGCAATTGAACTGACTTGCAGATGGGCCACAGGACCAACGAGATATTTCCTTACGTTGACGAGCGAGCGTTCAGAGGCAAAGTGGCGTGCCGTTGAGAGGCTCCACGATCTGATAAAAGGGAGGAATGGTGGCGCATCGTCCCCGCATTTCAACTCCAATTGTGTACGCTGGCTGGAATGCAAGCCAAATCACCTCTCGTCACATCCTGCTCTTCCGCACGATCGAATCATCTGATAACTGCCCTCAATTGCTGCAGCGTGCCTAGATTCCGCGAACGTCGAGAATTTCCTATTAAGGTGTTTATGTCAGCAGCCTGTAGTAGGATACCACATCCACAAACAGCGGCCAGATGCCCTCCCGTATCTGTAGCTGGTTCACCAGCATCAATACTAATGCTTTCCCGCCACGCTTGGGGTTGAGGTGTGATTGCCTCACTATTTTCTTCTAGTTGACAAAAATAATCCTCGGAAGACCTTGTATGATGCAGTTCACTGGATTTCTCAATCCGTACTCACCAATAGTGTGGGCTGGGCCCACCGTACCAGATTTTAGTGAGTGGCAACGTCTATCAAACTTTGAAATGCATAATTGTTGAGTCCTGATTAATACTAATAGATTTTCATTAGATTCTCCTTAGTTGCCTAGTTTGTATTGAGATGTTGACATTGTATGACTTCTGTCCACGCCTCGGTTCTTCTCCATGGAGCAAGATCATGAAGAGAATTTTCACCGGCTTCATTGTCCTGTGACTTAGTCTGTGAAGAGCCGGACCAGTGAGTAGACTTCAAAGATCCCACGGAATTTGTAAAGCACACGTTCGATTTATGAGTCGATGAAACTGCATTCAACATGCTGGATAACCGTGTGAATTACAACAGAAATCTTGGGATGGTTTTGGAAGAGACTCTGTCAGTAATGCGTCTCTGCTCGAACTGCTACCTTCTATTTGTCTCATTGCCCGCTCGCTGTGGACACTTAGCCTCTTGGCGATTTTGTCTGTTCGTCAATCCTAGACTACTTGATTTGGGTTGGGAGAGTAGGTCAGCTGAGCACTCCGTTTTCTTTGAGCGTGGCGGGAAGACGACGGTTTTCGATACAGGAGGTAGCAGGAACTATAAACCCCCTAATACAGTACGTGGACGATATGTCCTGTAATGATACCCTCCAGAACGGTACAAGAAGGATGCCATCCCCGTGAGGGAGGTGAGTGAGCGCCGGTGATCAAAAGTACAGATGATAGGATGAATGCAGCCTCCTTACTGCAAACCGTTGATATATCCGTCTGTTCAACACGAGTCAACGTATCACAGTTAGACTTTGAACTCTTGTGTTCATTTCCAGTGACAAATGTCCTCAAAGGGGTTGCTACACAGTAGGCTGCGTTTTCCATGCATATTGCTAAACGCCGTTATCTTATCAGATCTTTTATGGCCACTCGGGTGCGCCCCGTTAAAGGATCATTCAATATGCAGCCTACCAGGTGGCCGGAGTGCTGCATTCTACGCGGGACGTACCGACAGCAGCCACTGTGGTACGGAACGGCGCGACCGACCATCAGTCTTTGGAACAGTAAGCAAGCCAAGGCTGGTCGCGCTATTCTACTTACGGTGAATATTGCCTTTAGGGGATGATTGCAGTTGAGAAGACCATGCACAAAAATAATGTATCTTCGTAACCCCGATGCAAAAATCCAGACCAACAAACACACAGGAGGGCGGCGCAAAGCGGCTTACTTTACTCTTTTCTCCTCGCCCGCTCCCATCCCACCGTCCGCCCGGCGCCCACCTCGTCAATCCGCCTTTTTCTGGCCCTCTGGGTGACTCGTCGTCTTCCATTCTTATCTTCCCTCTTCTGTTTCTTGCACGTCGGGTTTTCCCTGTTCCGTTTTACCGACCAGTGCGTCGCCTCCAACTGCTACAACCACTCCGCATTCGGCTTGCCAGGGCTGTTCCCAACATACATGTATTGGTTGCCAGCAAGTGAACATCGTAGCACTTGTCGAATCCGCCACGCAAGCGACGTATCGCATCGGCAGAGCCGAAACTCGACTGAGGTGGGCTGCATCAGTGGTTCCAATAAACAGGACATTTGGCCCAGAATTAGGCGCTGTGGCACGGAGCTGGTGCACCTGGACGTATAGTAAACCTGCTGTCTTTTTCAGAGCCAGGTTTCAACAAGGCCAGACGCAATAATTCGGCGTGGGCGAGGCGCAACAAAGAACAGCGAACCAAACCACATCGGATTCTAATCTTAGGATACCGATAGTCCCTGTCGGCCAAATTTTTAGTAACCGGCAGCTAACCTGGAGTACGAAAAAGCCTTTGATCAACAGCGTTGAGCATCGATTCCAAACTTGCTTTCCCAGTTTCCCAGCGCCTAACCCCAACGCCAGCGCTACCGCCAGCATATTCTCGATCGACGCGATTGCAGGGCGCCAGAAGCATTCACATTACATCGCTGACAGCAGCTCATCACTCTGCAGACCATTTCAAGCTAAACTTCTCAGTTTTTATTCTCTGTGACTTTGACTAGTCATGGCGGAATCGCTGCAGTTTGCGTATCGTACCCAGACGGCTATCGGTGTAACTAATGCCGCGCCCATATACGAGCCCCTCTCAGGCTTTCAACAACCCGAGGGCAACCTGAGGTGTTGCGTGTACTCGCCATGCGGGCGCTATCTCGCATGGGCTACCAACGATACCGTGGCGGTGGTGGACTCAGCCAGTGGCAGCGAGTTATGTAAAGTCTCGGTCGTTAATGTTTACGAGGTAGCCTTCTCGCCTCGCGGCTCCTTTTTCAGCACATGGGAAAGGCCTAGCAAGGACGAGGCTGGCGATGCGACCAAGAATCTTAAAGTCTGGCGTACGGTGGAGGATGCGGCCGATGGGGCTGAGAAGCAACCCATTGGCCGGTTCGTACAAAAATCTCAGAGTGGCTGGAATCTTCAGTATACGTTAGACGAGCAATTCTGTGCTCGCAATGTTACGAACGAAGTGCAGTTTTACGAGAGCAACAACTTAACGACGGTCTGGAATAAACTCCATATCGACGGAGTCTCGGATTTTGCCATTGCACCAGGCAACGATAAACATTCCGTCGCTGTATTTGTTCCCGAACGCAAGGTACGTGTACACACCTTCTGTGCTTCTCTTCTTCTCATTATTATCGAGACATGGACAACTCATAAAGCTCATATACTAACTCTAATGCTTTGTCTAGGGTCAACCGGCAGCGGTCAAAGTGTTCAACGTGCCGCAATGGGACACGCCCATTTCACAAAAGACCTTTTTCAAAGGCGACAAGGTTCAGCTCAAGTGGAACAGCTTGGGCACGAGTCTGGTTGTGCTGGCACAGACTGATGTGGACAAGAGCAATAAGAGTTACTACGGCGAAACTACTCTTTACTTGCTCAGTGCCAATGGCTCTGTTGACGCTCGCATCACTCTTGATAAAGAGGGACCTATTCATGACGTCACGTGGTCTCCGAATGGCAAGGAATTCGGCGTCGTCTACGGCTACATGCCTGCCAAGACGACGATATTCAATTTCCGCGCTGTCGTCATGCAGTCTTTCCCCTTGGCGCCACGAAACACAATCATCTTCTCGCCAACTGGTCGATTTGTTCTGGTGGCTGGCTTTGGAAACTTGGCTGGTCAGATGGAAGTATATGATCTAGAGAAGGACTTCCGCAAGATGTGCACCATCGAGAGCGGAAATCCAAGTGTGTGCGAGTGGAGCCCTGACAGCCGTTACATCTTGACAGCCACCACCTCACCTCGCCTTCGTGTCGATAATGGCGTTCGGCTTTGGCATGTTACCGGCCCTATCATGTACAATGAGGACATGGTGGAGCTTTACAACGTGACCTGGAGGCCCGTTCTGCCCGAAGATATCCCAACAGAAGATCCTCTCCAGTCCATACCGTCTCCACATGAGTCGGCTGTTGCCTATCAAGCTACCGTTAAGACGCCCTCGAAACCGGTTGGCGCCTACCGCCCGCCTGGTGCCCGAGGCATGGTTACCCCGCTGCACTTCCGACGTGAAGATGAGGGCGGTGCTGCTCATGTTATGGGTAACGGTACCTCGAAAATGGCACCTGCTGCTTTCGGTCGCTCTCGCCGCCAAGTTCCTGGCGCAGAGTTGAGCGAGTCAGGGTCTCGGGCCATCCCGGGCGCAGAAGCTGTTGAAGGGGACGACAGTCTATCCAAAACTGCGGCCAAGAATAAGAAGAAACGCAACAACAAGAAGCACAAGGGCAACGAACCCGATTCCTCCAATCATGTTGCCGAAAACACTGCCAAACAGAATGCTGGAGGGTTGGCCCCCCCTCTTCATGAATCAGGTGCCATGTCTGGTAACGAGCGATCCAGCCCTGATCGGCGCGGACAAAACCAGCAGCATAATCGCAGCCGTTCTCGAAACAATGCGTCGGGGGCTAACAACCAGAACGCGAACGGGCAGAACGGTCGCCATCGAAGCAACACACAGCGCAATGGTGACTATCAGCAGCCACATCAGCGACCCGTACGCGATGGCGGAGCACCATTGAATCCTCAAGCGCCCCAATTCCAGAGTGTAGAGTCTAGTAAGGATCAGGGGGCTGGCCAGAACAACCCACTGGCCAAGAAGATTCGTGGTTTACAGAAGAAGATCCGGGCTATAGAGGATTTGGAAATGCGTATGGCTGGCGGCGAGAAGCTGGAGGAGACCCAGAAGAAGAAGATGGAGACGAAGCCAGCTATCGCGAAGGAGCTGGAGGCTTTGGGCGAAGATTTGTACTGATTTTGAAACACGATCAGTTGCTTCTTCGCCTTCATGGTAGCCTGGCCTGTCTCGGTTTCAGCAGTGTGTTTCTCACTTGTGTGAGGAGACAAGGTAACTTCAACTCCTAGCCTCAAGGGCGACAAAATGACTTGTTCCGTTCGCACGGGACTCAAACCGAGAGAGAAGGAGAAGGAAAGAAAGAGGGTGAGAAGGGAGCGGGGAGAGGGGAAGCGAGAAAGATGGAGATGGGCAAGATGAACAGCTAAATGAAGCCTAGAACTCATCCTACCACCGCTTGCAGCGTGTGTATGGCCGAACAACCATGCCTGCTTGTTGGCGGAGGCGCAATGTTCAAGGCTTAAGGACGCCGCCCAAGCTATCTCAAGCATGTACTGAAGAGATAGAACCGAGTTCAGACACGGATGTTATGTCGGCATGCTGGACTCGGCAAGCGAAATCCTATTTCCGTAGGTACTACACACAATCAAAAGATACAGACATCATAAAAGGACACATGGCCCAGTGATGGAATTTCCTGTGCCCAGCAGCCCACTGTCGTGGCTTTTCGCTTTTGCTGTATTACCACGTCGTCTTGTAAATCCCTTTAACGGTGCCGTTGATGAGCTTGATCATTGCGTCACGAGGAGACTTAAGGGTTTTAACTTAAAATTCTCTTGTTTCTTCATCGAAGCAACTGTCTAGTCTTTGTTGTCTGTGTTGTGATTGATTTCAAGGCCAAAATCAGTACACCCGGAAAAACAAAGTCAGCACCGCTTGCCATCTCTCCTGCAATGACAACATGCCAACCTCTCAGACCTTGCATCATTCCCTCCACAGACACCATGTCAGACTCATGCCAGAAGTGTCACGGAAGTCAGATGAGTTTGCTAACAGCCGCAATGTCCGCCAGTCCGCCACCCGAATAACATCCAATCTCTTGGTAATCACTGTTGCACAAGCCAACGTAACCCAACCCCACGTCCTGGACTTTAGTGATCGCTTCAGCTGCTGGCTGCGTCAATGCCCGGACAATAGCGGCACTGTTCGCCTTTTGTGTATCTGTGAGGCCCTTGAGGGCCGCCATGGCCGCTGCCATCTCTTTTTTACTGAGGTTACCCGTGGTTCCGTCGAAAGAGCCCATGTTCTCGAACGCACAAATCTTGCCCAGATTGTAGTAATCTGTATCCTCGGGTACGCTTCCCTGGTTCAGCCAGACGTTGTTGAAATTTGCCGCCTTGGCGGCGTTCACGACGTCTTGCGTCGCGCTGAAGCCTTCGGTGTCCCCTGGCGCTAAGTCAAAGAAGAGACCAGCCACGTTATGGCCCGCTGCCAGCCATGTCTGCCACGTTGCGACTTGGTCTTTAGCCATGGTGGCATCGACAGGTTCTTCGAGCGTGTCACGGAGTTTCACATAGCCAATCAGGTTGGCCTTGGAGCCGTATGCGCTGAGAAGGTCGAACCAGTTGGTGGCGCTTGGGTCGTCCAGAGTAACCGGGCCGGTATCCGGGTTGAATATAACAGTAAACTCATCGGTGCTGCTACTTGCGTCAATGGCAGCTTTTACAGCGGTCCAGTCGGCGTTGGATGTGTCCCAGTTATATAAGGGCAGTAGGAACTTTGTTGCCGCTGCCATGTTGGCGAGCAAGACGGAGAAAGATAGCACGGAACGCATGGTGAGAGATTGATGGATTTTATGCGTTTCCTTGGAGAAACAGTGGATCGATTCCCAGGCAACCAGAATGCGAACTCGTGAGTATGCGTTCAAGCACTGGTGGAAATGCTCAGTTCAAGAGCAGCTTTTTAAAGAAATATTGAATGTGGAAAACAGCGGACGATGGCTTGGTCGACAAATTTAAAGCGAAAAGAATGATCGAAAGAGAACGATGGTGATAGCAATCAATGCTGAAGATAAAAGAAGAACGAAGATACCAGGAAATCACCTAAAAAGAAGAGACAGCTTGGAGATCTATATACTTTACCACCACGACCCTGCATATTCGCCCTCTACCAACTTTGTCCGATTATGAATCCCTGCCCCAGGCGACTCGAGTATGCCCTGGCAGCTCTGCTGAAGAGTGCTGAGGGTTGGGCTTCATGGTAATTTCCCTTGGAGTAAGAGCCTGGCGAAAGGGTCTCCGGGACGCATCATGATCTTTCACAACTATACACTGCAGGACATGGTATCACATGCCTGTCCAAGACCCGACTTCAGACCAGGCCAGCACTCGACTTAGCAATGTTGATAGATCACAGTGTTTCCTCTCCGGGCTTACGTATGGTTCAGGGAGATACCGTGTTGTGTCTGCTGAGGGAGCCATGCGAAAAGGTAAGGCTTGGAGCACGGTATTTTGGCTATTGTTCGCGCATTGGTCTGTGAGACCGAGCCCCAGTTAGGCACGTAGTAGGTGAGCACCCAACACTGTTCAAGAGTGTTTGCAAAACCATTATGAATGAAACACGAAGCATGCGGCGCCGAATGAGCAGGATGCCATTGCCCAGTCGGCCCCATCCGATGTCATCAGGCCGACCTGCTAGATCTGGTTATTCGCTGGTCTGTATCATGGGAGTTGATTTGAATACCACCAGAGGACCTAGAATGGAGCTCGTGCGGCACCTCGGAAGAATAGTTTAGACAAGGCCTGAGCTCGTCTTCCTGCACAATCAAGCTAACCCTTGACGCAGCAATCATTTCTTGATATTCACATGTTGAATGTTTCAAATTCACTTGCAACGACTTTATCGGTATCAAAACATTGGTAATAGAATAACTAACATGTTTGAAGAAAGATGTTGGTCGAGCCGGAGATTCCATGCAGGGTTGACTGTCTGGTGTTTTTGTGGAGGCGTCGATCAGGGGCAGAAACAGGCAGGCATGTTACCCATGTCAAAATTTCAGGGTCACAACTTTCCCATGCAGCCAGTTACGGCACCTCCGGTAGCTCACAAGCCTCCAGAACTACCGTGTGAAAACGACATAATGTAGAGAGGGAAACGATGCTTATAGAATTTCGAGCTCATTCAGTGACGTCGGGTCAACTAGGAAATCCAAGACCCGATTCCGATACGTAGACATTGGCTCTTACCAAGGAAGGGTGCCTAGCCAAAGTACGCGGTACTAAGGCCACAGACAATGTAGGGATGTTGATCCTGACGTATTTTGGGGTTGATTACGTTATTCGCGTAATTGCGTGTTTTGAGTTTATTGTGAAATACCGTTGTGAATACTTTGCTAATGCCGGCTTGAAAAAGGGAATGCTTAGCCTACCGGCAGATTGCCAACCACAAGGCTTTTAGTCCCTTTTAGCAGAGCATAATCCTTCAACGGCGACTTCACGCTATCAATGGATATCCAGTGCCCCGCAAATCCGTGCTCAGGTATGCACTGCATCTACCAGCAGATAGGTTGATCTTAGGTACGAGAGACATTAGAGCTGGCTTCCACATGCAAAAGTCATGATGCTAACACCGAAATCGTGTAACAGTCCACTCAAATGAATACTCTCTTCCGATGAGTATGTAACCTTGCCATCTATATTGTATCGGATTGTCGTGGCTAGTGGTTGGGAGAGTGGCATGGAAGGCAGCGATGAGCTGTCTATGCAGCGTCTAATTTAAGAATTTCTTCATGTATAATTT
>JAOYMO020450089.1:0-18251 GCA_025802455.2 Iodosphaeria phyllophila | reverse complement strand
GCTCAGCAGGCGGTAATGACGGCGTCTTCCTCTCCGCTGCCTCCATCATCGATGCAGCCGGTGTCGGGCAGGTTCACAGGGGCGTCTCCGGGCGGTTGGGTGGTTGTGGAAGGAGCAGTGCTGCAGGCTGCGAGAACAGTGATCAGTCCAACTGCCTGCGAAGTACATTAGCGGTACCGTCCGCCTATCCTTCTACGGGTTGTGCCACCGATTGGGACTTAGTTTGGAGAAATTTCAGGACAATATATCTTTCTGAGAGAAAAAAAATGGTGGCTCAATACCTGGATAATCAGTTGCATGTTATTACGGCAGCTACGCTTACCGCACAACAATACACACCACGTTTTACCGATATTGTAAATACCACCGGTACCCTTGGTGCAGATGCAGGAGATCTTACTACTTTCTTTAACCAGTTAGGAAGCGGAGACTTGACTTCTAACACAACCGGCACAGATCTGCTGAATGCACAATATGATTCAACTTGTCGGGGCTACGCCAATACCTGGATAACACAACTTTCCCAATGTGATATTTTAAATACCCGCTGGCAAAACCAATCGGTAAAAACTGCTGATTCCACCTGGCTGGTTGACAGGCTGAGGGATATCTGTAAAAATGGGTCTGATCAGGACCACTTCCTAGGTTCTGCAAGCATAAACCCCGCTATGCCGAATACCACCACCTACGGCTTTAGCGATTTCCCGGCAGTGATACAAACATTCTTCCAGAACAGCGGGATCACGCCTCCGCTTACCGCCACGTGTAACTATTATCTCATTACCACGCCAAAGCCGTTTGATAAACAACCTTCGCTGACCAATGTGCCCGTGATGACAAAACCAACAGAATGCGAGTGCACACAGATCAACAATCTTTTCTTTACTTATACGCAACAGGGCTACCCGGGCACATTTAGCAATTTTCTGGAAAACAACTATCATACCTTCATAAGCCAGGGAGCCTTGGATACACTTAGGCAACTCTGCAACGGTACTTATCAATGCGTGTTTTTGCCTGCCCCGATTTCACTGCCGCCCGTATTGCAATGCCACGGCACCACAGGCAATCCTGCAGAAAGCGTATGCATAAACTGCCAGCAATACCAGTCCATAAAAGATTCATTTGCGATTGTATATGGGCATACTGCACCGATAGCAGATCCGCAAACGCAACAGGAAATAGACTGGAACCAGGCGTTTCAAAACTATGCAAACTATAAAACCGGCTTCAGTAAAAATTGGCTGGAGTATGTAAACTTTGGCAGGGCCTGCGACAGTGTGCAAACGATAAGTTGTGCAAGTCTTGATTCTGTATTACAGTTGTTTTACCAGAGTGCTGTTTACCATCAAAATCCTACGGGCGCTACCTGCAGGCAATCTTTTGTAAGTTCTTTAATAGCACTTTTGGTACTTTTTACAGTTACGATCAGTGGATGAATATTTTTCTGCAAAGCTGCGGACAAAAACCCGATCCATGTTCCTTTAAGCTCACCTGTACAATTTTGAAAGGTTATATTAATGATTTCTATACCACCTACGGCGTGCAAGTACATACCAATGCTAACTGTATGCAATTGTTTGTAGCCTACATGAATAGCAGGATGCATGTGAATTTCACATACGCACAGATAGAAGCAAACTATCAGTACCTGTGTGGTGTTAATTGTTCGCTGGATATCTGCAGCTTCCCTAATTGTTACCAGCTTACAATAGTATACAATAAGTTTAAAGATGATAATGGCGGCCATCCCTGGATGCTGCCTGATTGCCAGGCGGCTTTTGTAGATTATTTCAACACCTATTTTGGATTAAGCCCCGCATGGGATTACAGCCAGATTATCGGCGCTTATGCCAATTGCTCTACTGCCATTTTTGATGGCCACACAAGTTGCGCACCTAGTCTTGATGAGCTGTGTACGCCGGACCTTAGTTGTCCTTCTCTGCAATACATTGTGCAATTGTTCCATGAGCAATATGACGGCGTATCACTACCTAATTGTAAGGACACTTTTGTGGTTTTCTTTAACAGTTTTCTGCATACTAACTATACTACCTGGGAAGAGGTGGCACATCTTTACAGTCATTACTGCGGAGCGATACCGAATGTGTGTAACGGGGATGATATTGACTGTAAAAAATTGATAGTTTTCGCTGATAATTTCGTTAATTATAACAGCGACATCAGTTGTGAGGAGGCTTTCAGGGAAGAATTTAATAGCTACTTTAATACCGGCTATGACAATTTTATGGACATCTACCTGCTCTATAAAACGCATTGCGATTACATACTTACCACGTGTGGGAAGCCGCATCCACCTGTGAACTGCACAACCATTATGCAGGCGCTGGCAGATTTTATGACCCTGTATCCTGATCCGCCTACGCAGTTGGGAGCAGACTGTCAAAACACATTTAAGAGTTTCTTTAACAACAGGTTTGGTATTGTAACGGTTACCGGTGGCTACACGTATGCTATGATCAAAGATATCTATCTGAATTGCGGCTATACGCTGAATGTCTGTGGAAACAGCGCCATTGATATCGGAGGCTTTGCAGCTGATTTCAGTGCCCGTTATGGCAGCCTGAAGCTCCCGCTGGCAACAAGGAAACAGTTGTTTACGTACAACCAGAACTTTATAAATAACAGATCCATCAACCCAGAAAGAGAGCCGCTGAAATTGAACGACGGGCAGCTATTGGAAGAAGCACAGGTAAGGATAAATAAGGATGACCGTACGGTGAGGATTGTTTCTAATTTTGAAGACATCCGTAAAGTATTGCCTTCTGATGTATATACTTCATTGATGAGTGCGCCTGCTATTCAATCGGCATATGATCCTGAGGTATTGCTGAGCATGAAACAGGCTTATTATGTAATGCACCCTGCAGGGTTGCCGGAGAATTGCGAAGCAGATTATGCAAGCTGGTTCAATATTTCAATGGGTACAACTTACAGCTTTAAAGAATTGTTCACCATCTATAACAATGTATGCGGAAGCAATGCAGGCTATATCTGCAGCGTACCGGGAGATAAGCAGGAGATAGAAATGCGCCTGAATGATGTTGTTGCGCAGGCAACATCTCCGTATCAGTCGCCGCTGCTTTGCGGTTTAAATGAACCAATATTTCATTCTCAACCTTACGATGATAGCCCTTGTAAAGACCTGGATCAAATAGCGTACGCCGCTGCCGAAATAAAATGGCAGTTATATGTCGATAGTGTCCGGAATGTTTTCGATCTCGCTTACTATAATAAATGTATGGGAGCAAAGAGCCTGGAGAGCTTTACTGTAAGCGATACAGTAAGTGAATATCACTATACGCTGTATTATTATGACCAGGCGGGAAATCTGGTAAGAACCGTTCCTCCGGCAGGGGTAGATGACAAGAACGGGAATACGGCATTTTTAGACAGTGTAAGGTTCGCAAGGGCTGTAAACGGTACTTCAGTAACACCGAAGCATTTGTTGGCCACAGAATACCGATTCAACACGCTGAATCAGTTAGTCTCGCAATGGACACCAGATGCAGGTGTTAGTAAGTTTTGGTATGATCGGTTGGGCAGACTAGTGGTAAGTCAAAATGCGAAACAACAATTAGAAAATAAATATAGTTATACCGAGTATGATGAACTCGGAAGAATAACACAGGTTGGGCAAAAACCACAAGGGACTGCCATGAATCAAACGATAAGCAGAAGTGTAACAGGGCTGGAAAGTTGGTTAAATGACACGCAAAACAAAGAACAAATAACTCGGACGGTATACGATCTTTCTTATTTTGCTGGAGAGTCTCCGGCTGCGCTTTTGCCAACCCTATATCAAAAGAATCTTCGTAATAGAATTAGTTATACTCAAATGATTGATGTAGAGCCTGCTGGAACTGACCCAGGGAAATGGGCGGGTGCTCACACTTTTGCAACGTATTATAGCTATAATATACACGGAGACGTAGACACTCTGGTGCAGGATTTTGGCAACAGTACAGAGCATCCTAATGCAATGAACGGTACGGGTAATAGATGGAAGAAAATCGTTTATAATTTTGATCTAATAAGTGGAAAAGTAAATATGGTTGCATATCAGCCGGGAGCGATTGATGCTTTTTACCACAGGTACACATACGATTCCGAAAATAGAATTACTGATGTGGAGACTAGTAGTGATAGTGTAATCTGGGAAAAGGATGCTCGATATAGCTATTTCAGGCATGGTACATTAGCCAGGACAATTTTAGGGCAAAATCAGGTACAAGGATTAGACTATGCATATACTTTGCAAGGGTGGCTAAAAGGTGTTAATAGTATAACTGTAGGAGAAGGCATTTTCGATATTGGGGGGGACGGTAAAATAGGAGGAACGAATAGCAATGTGGCAAGGGATGCATTTGGTTTTGCATTACATTACTACCAAAATGATGCACAAGGCGTAGCTGACTATAAATCAATTGGTGGAGCAAGTTACAAACCCTTCCCGAATCCTGCCACATTAATTGTAGGCTCTAATACCTGGAACCTGTTTAACGGTAATATAGCAGCGATAGCGTTGAATATTCCAAAATTAGGCACGGCAATGCAGTATAAATATAAATATGATCAATTAAACCGATTGGTGCAGATGTATACATACACCGGCCTTTCTGCCACTAATAGCTGGAATGTGGCTGCCACAGATGATTATAGGGAACAGATAACTTATGATGCTAACGGCAATATTAAAACTTACAACAGGAATGGTACTACACAGGGAGGAAGTCCATTAGCAATGGATAAACTTACCTATCAGTATGAAAAAAATACTGCGGGGCAAACGATTAGTAATAAATTACGTTATATTCATGATCAGGTTGCTGACGCTAATTATTCCGAAGACGTAGATAATCAAACGACATTGACACTGGCGCAGGTACAAGCAGAAAAGAGTGGGTCGCTAAACACAGATAATTATTTGTATGATCCCATAGGGAATTTAATTAAAGATGCAAAAGAAGGAGTCTCTAACATTTCTTGGAATAGCTACGGAAAAATAGCTACGATAACGAAAGGTGCAAGTATTACAAGTTACGATTATAATGCTGCAGGTAGTAGGATAAGCAAAACCGTAAATGGGAAAACAACCTTTTATGTTAGAGATGGAAATGAAAACATTATAAGTATTTATGAAGTGGGCACCGTAAATAATGGACATCTCACCCAAACTGAAATCAATTTATTCGGCAGCAGCCGCATAGGGATTTACAATATAAATAAGGACGTTCAAGTTGCTATCCCTCCAAATAATTCATTTTTAAGAGGAAATAAATTTTTCGAATTGAATAATCATTTGGGAAATGTGCTTGTCACAGTGTCAGACAAAAAATTGCAACATAGTTCGGATGGAACCGTTATCGATTATTATGTTGCAGAGGTCGCCTCTGCTAACGACTATTACTCCTTTGGAATGCAAATGCCGGGTAGAAAAGTCAATTTGGCTAGTGGTTACAGATATGGATTTAATGGAAAAGAAAAAGATAATACGATTGGTTCTGATCATTATGATTTTGGTTCTAGAATTTTGGATACAAGAATAGGACGGTGGCTTTCAGTTGACAGAAAGGCAAATAATTACCCTTCTATATCGACTTTTAGTTTTGCTGCAAATAATCCTTTAATTTTTTTAGATCCTGACGGAAATGATATAATAGGTTATGAAAAATTACTTAATAATCCCCTATGGATGAAGGCTTTTCAGGTTGCACATAGCACTCCGGAATATTTATCGTATATGAAAGAATTCGTTAACATTAAGAAAGGTTTTACATTTGGTGAAAAACAAAACGGACAAAATTCTTGGATAAAGTTAGAAGTTGGCACATGGAAAGGAAGTAAGGATGAAGGAGGAACTTTTGGACAAACAGCTTTGCTATATAAAGGAAAAACCTTGGCAGATTTAGATGCATCCGAAGTAAGTAAAATGAAGCTTGAAGATTTATCCATCAGTGTCTTGTTTAACGAAAATATTGATGGAGCGCAGCTTGGCGAAAGGACCTTGACAATTTCACATGAATTGGCATTGCATGTCAATAGCATCAAAGAATTACTTATCAAAGCAAGGAATGATAAAAATTACAGCATGCAAAATCTGGTTGATGATTATAAAAAAGCTATTGCGGAAGATGCTGATCATAAGCAAATTTCTGGATCCAAAAACGTAATGTACGAGAAAATGAACAATGCTCTCGATAAGACATTTAAAACTATTTTTAAAGATGCAGTAACGCCATTTCAAGCTGTACCCCCCGACATGATTAGATTAAATGGTAATTTAGGTGATATGAGTCCACATAATGATCAGAAAATTCAGTATTTAGTGAAGGCTTATAATATTAATGCAACGCCAGGGGCAGATAATGCAGCTAACCTTACCCAATTAACGTTGTTATACAACAACCTTCTACCTGCGTCAATTGAGTTTGAACAAGCCAGAAGTGGAGAAAAAACTTGCACATATAACTTCGACTCAAAATCTCCGTTATGTGGAGGAAAGAATAATTATAAAGTTAAAAAAACAGACTAATGCTTAAGTTTTTTTTTATAATGATAATCTTTACTTGCGGCTGCCAAATTTATTTGGCAGCTCAGCTAGTAAGACACGATTACAAAATTGAATATAATGGAAGGCAGGATTTAAGCGAAAAATGTTCTTTAGTAAAAGACAAAGCGACAGGTTTTTTTTATTTCGCTTTTACAAAGAAAAAATATCCCGATTACGAAAGTCTTTACGGCGCCTATAAATTTCAAAGAATTAAAGATTCCATTTTTATTACTACAGCCCCTGTAAGTGCAAATCATAAATTACAAACCAACGCTTCTTTCAAAAACAGGCAATATGTTTTGAACAAATTAGACAGTTCAGGTAGCCTTGATTTATTTGAATCTTTCACTACAGAGTCTGAACCCCATTACTCCTCTGTTAGCTATTTTATTGGCGATACTATTTTGATAAAAAATATGCAAAGGATAAAATGTTATCTCTTTAAAGAAAGGGAAAAAAGTAGTTATGTAATCGACGCTAAAAAGAAAAATTTCCGACTAATTTTCTTAAGAAAAAGTGATTTGTTACCCATTAGAATAATTGATAATTTCGGCGACAGCGAAACGACGTATGCACTTGAGTAAATGCATGTTTTCACTTTCATAATTAAACGCCTACATATGAAACATTACTTCTCCTTCATTTTAATTCTTGCTGTTACACTGATTTCCTGTAGTAAAAAAAGTGATGATGGCGGCGGCGTAACACCACCCCCAACAGTAGTACATACAGATACTTTATCTGCTGGGTGGAGCAAGCTGTCTGTAGCCGATTTCGGGGGATTGGTAGATGTTGTATCCCAAAACAATACAACTGGATATGCTGTCGGGGGATATATGTATAAAACGGTTGACGGAGGTAATACGTGGAATAAAGTAAATGCTTACCTTGGCACTTCTGCCACTAATCTCGCTGTAACGCCTGACGGTAAAGTATTTGTTACAAACGGCACCAATATTATTACCAGATCGGGTGACGGAGGCAATACCTTTTCAACGGTAAACACCGGTTCAGGAGCTGTTTACGATATTTATTTTATAGATAATAATACGGGCTACTCCCTTACATCAAGCGGCCTCATAGTAACAACTAATGGCGGTTTAAACTGGGCGCCTGTCACACCTGTTACCGGGCTTTCTATTATTTCCGGCACATACAATTCAGGTTGGTTTTTTACTGCCTCATCCGGTTTGGTAACAAACGGTGCTGATATTTATAGAAGCAACGGCAGCATTAATTCATGGACGAAGAGCGTGTTTACAGGCAGTGCATTTACCAATGCAACGGCAAGTTTATATGCTGTGTCAACATCGGTGATCTACGCAGCTTTTTCAAATGGTAAGATATGTCAG
Organism: Iodosphaeria phyllophila; assembly: GCA_025802455.2. Lineage (NCBI taxonomy): Eukaryota > Fungi > Ascomycota > Sordariomycetes > Amphisphaeriales > Iodosphaeriaceae > Iodosphaeria > Iodosphaeria phyllophila. The sequence continues at coordinate 10,325 of JAOYMO020450089.1, read as the reverse complement.
TCAACAGACGGGGGCACGACATTCAATTTAAAAAATACCATAGCAGTACAGGGCGCTTACTTTATGGATGTACATTTTACAGATGCCAATACAGGCTATGTAAGCTATGGCAACCGTATATATAAAACAACTGATGGCGGTAGTAACTGGCAGGTGGTTGTAGCGTTGGGCACATCTACGGTGTCGGAAATTCATTTTATTGATGCTGCACATGGTTGGGCTTGTACTGATAAGGGCGAGATTGTAAAACTGAATTGACCCAGGCGGTTATTACAACATTATATATTCTTAATTACGTTTCCATGAAAAAGTGTGTTATACAGTTTTCGGTATTATTGCTTTTATATATACCCGCCATTGCTCAAACGAAGCCATCAAAATCGCCTTCTGAGTCCGGTAACAAGGGCTCAGAGGAAATTCGCAGTACCGCAACAAATCTTAAGGGTACGTGGACTTTACAAAAGATTACCGGCCACGCAGGAATAAAATCTGTAAAGCACCCAAACAGCAAAAGTGACAATCCCGAGTGGGATTTTCCAAGCGCCATCAGCCAAGCCTTAAAGGCACCCATAACATTTGTTAGTTCAGGTAGCAGTTCAACTTTGATCGTTCCCGCTTCAAATCTTTCAAAAAAGCAAATAGGATCCATGATACCCGCAGCATTTGTGCCCAATTTTGGGCTCCTTAATGTTACCAATGAAGCAAAGGTTGAAGTAAGTAAAGGAAATGCTCCTTACGACTATAAAATATTAATAAGCACGTCCAGTCCCAAAGGGGGAATAATATATTATCAATTCGATGCCTCGGTAAAGGGAAATTCATTAACAGTGCATCAGGGTTCGGCCGATGCGAAGAAATCTTATGCGAGCTTTAAGGCTGCAGCTAAAGATAAAGATGCGGGCGATGATTATGTTTCCAACAATACGGAAGTAAACTGGAATTACACAAAAAATCAGTCTGTACTTACAACCGGGGATGAAAAAGCAGTTGATCCTTGTAAGGATGTAGATAAGGCATTTTCGGTTTACGAAGATTTCAGGAAAAAAGCCGATCAAATGTCTGATGTCGCTTTTGAAAAGCGGTTTGGTAATTTTTCTTTTTTTAGCTGCAATGACTATTTCAGAAGATTGGTAACTGACTATATTGTTACCAGGATGGACAAGATTTTGAAGCACCAAAAAAGTGAAAAATCGGAAGAGTTTTACAGGTCTACCTATGCCATGAACGATGATGAATTTGAAGGGAAATACGGGCATCAGACTTTAGCTGATCCTGTTTTGCAAAAGGCGGTAGAAGACAGGCTTAGGAATATGCATCGGTCAGATAGGATAAGAGCGGCTGCCGACCGCTTACTGAAATTTATTGCAGACGGCATCCTGGCTGTGCCATTGCAGGTCAAAGAAGAACTGGAATATACCGCAGCGCATTCAACATGGGATCATTTGGCTTGGGGTGTAAACGTTGGTGGTGGTAAAGGCGGACCAAAGTTTGTTCCCATAGATAAGATCAATCCTGATCTTTTACCGTTTTTGGTAGCGCTTATTGAGAGAACACACAATACACAAAAAAATGCTTTTGGCTTCAATTCGCTCTTCAGAGTGCAGAACAAAGGAAGTGAGCATGCGCACGGGAATGCTGTGGACATATTTACATTCAACAATAAGCGAAATGGTAACGGTATATTACCGAATAACCTGGATGCCGCAGCTATTCAGAAGCTGCGAAACATTTTAAAAGACCTGGCAGATAATTGGCCATCAAGCTATAACGGCTTGGTATTGCTGCCCCGTGATGCAGCAAATGCCTTTCAAAAAAACAGTATAGAGTTTAAAGCTTCAACCACTTACAGGCTGGAATACACCCAAGATGATAAGATCATTACCAATCATATAAGTATGGATGGGAATGATGTAACTACCGAAACAATTGATATGCGTTCTGAGCTTACGGAACGGGAAAGAAGCTATTTAAGAAATGCCGGAATTCTGATTGAGATTGATTCCCACGGCTCAGGGCATATCCATGTTGAAGGTATATATACAGGGGAAGATAATTGAAGCCAACATTTACTTGATTTTTTGAATGGCTTTTTGAACGATAATCTTTTAAAATTTATGGCCGATAATTCTGAAGGCAATTCTAACCACTTTACCTGGCGGGTACAGATAAATCCCGGTGACGCACCAACGGTAAAATGGTATCAGTACATGAGTTTGCATATAGTCGAATGAATTCAAATACTGTGTACGGGCTTTTATTAAAAGCGTATTCCTGTTTAGCAAAAGAGCCACGGTTTGCAAGCCAGGAGTACGAAGAAATAGCCGGACTGCTCCTCTATTTTATAAATAATTATTGCGTTATATTACAAAGGAATATTATCTTTATTAAATAATAGCGTTTACGGATAGGTGTAATATTTTACTCTTTCGTTTAAGTTTTTATTTTCAAATAATCTATAACCCTTAAACTATTTACTTCAAATGAGTAGATTTATCCGAACACTGGGAAAGCACAGACTTTTCGCAGCCGGTGGCATTCTTTGCTGCTTATTCTTCTTACAACAATCATGTACAAAAATTGATACCCGCCCAATAGGAATTGGTGGATTATCAAACCTACAAATAACAGAGAAGTTTTTTAATGTGCCTGCTAATGCGCCTGCAGCTGTAAAAAGAGTTGCGGAAGAATTGAGGAAGGAAAATGCGGTCAATGAATTTATACCGCAACTAGTCAGGGACAATGGTTTCCCTGCCGATAATTAAAATATGCAATTGCAAAAACATCCATTCTGGGAAGTCGTAATTGGCGCAGAAACTTTTGAAAGCTTCATTGAACTTTTTGTGCCGGCCTTTTATTTTAAACCCCAGGTAAGTGCCGAGGCAGTTAAAGGTTTCGAAATCGTGGAAAAGCTCCTAATTCACAGTTATTACGAATATGATTTTCTTGACCCCGCTATGGCCAAGGCACTGACCACCCTTGAAATGGCTTTGAAAACCCGTTATAAGGAAATTACTGGCAATAAATGGAACGGTACTCTCAAGCATTTGCTTTACTATTTTAACGACGGCGGTTATTTTGAATTTGACAGGAAGGAACTTGTTGATGCACTTCGTAGTATGAGAAACGGCTTCTCTCACCCTGAAAAGGCATTTGGCGGGGGCTTCGCAATGATGAAGATATTCAACCATTGTGTGGGGATGATAAATGACTCCTATGAAGATATACAACTCCGTAAACAAAGAATGGAGGAAAAGGAGCGCATCAATACTTTCCTTGCATCTCTTTTAGAGAAAGGTGGTACTGCATTCGCAAATGAAACGCCTTATCTTATTTATGAAGCGGAAATATACTTCATCAACAATGTCAAACAGGTTAAAACCTACTACGGTTTTTATAAAACCATATTCCGTTTAAAGGAGGAACAAAATGAAAATAATGGGCCTACAGCGTCTTTGGTATTTTTTGAAACCACAGGCTTTAATATTGACGAAATCAATATGTTTTGTAAGGTTGCAGGCGATCCTGATATCCTTATCAGCAGCATCGAAAAGGAAGAAAACCAGGGGCGGTTTACTGAATGGAATACAAAATATAAATCGAGTGAAGAGGATATCATGCGAGACTTCTCGATGGGAATGGAAATAGGTAAAAAGTGGGCAGCAGCGAGAAAGGAATTACATAATCAATAGCACCATTATTCTCTTGCCATCATTGTAAATTTGCAAACATGACAGAAGCCATCAAAGCAAAACTTCTCGGCCATACAACCGAAATCAGAGACATCATGTTCACTGCCCAATCTTCATTCAAAATAGTAGACTATTTATACAGGCAGCGAGAAGGTGTTGAAATAGAAGTGATCAATACCAACCAGTTTTTGTTATATACGGCAAAAACGCATTGGCGTACATACACCATCGAAATGGCGAAGCTATTTGCAAACAGGAAAAATGAACATTTCAATATCCATGACTATATAAAGAAATTCAAAGCAGGGGGAGAATACCGGAACAGCAAAATAACAGATTCATCTATCCTTATATGGGAGCAGAATCTTGCGATGACCAAAGAATCGATGTGGATAGAGAATATTCTACAGCAAAGAGATGGTAAATATGGCCACACGGATAGAAACAGGCAGGATATAAAAAACATCCTTTCGTTTGCAGATGCCAAAGAGCTTTTGCGAATCGTTAAACGAATCTTAAGCGAAGTCTATATTGTAATTTTCGCTCAAGCCGTGCAATTCGATCCTTCCAATGAACCAGTAGACGGTCTGAAGCGTATTATGGAAATATTAGCCGCAAGACAGCAAAACTTGATTGAGATGGAAAAAGCACTATAAGCATTGTGATAGCCAGTTATTAAAACCCTTCACCCCAAAAAAAAAATTCGTATATGGCAAAATCAAAAAGGCATCATTATATCCCGCAGTTCATGACGAAGTATTTTGCCGATGAGAGCGGGCGTATCCATACTTACGATAAACTACAGGATAAATTTTACTATAGCAATCCATTAAATCTCTTCGTAGAAACAGGCCGAAATACTTTTTTGAATTCAGATAATATCAAAGACGATAACGTAGAGAAAGTTTACGCATCTTTTGATTCTCTATTTTCGAAAGTCTTAGACGACATAAATTCCACAAATACCATTTCCAGCAACCATTTCAGGTTGCTTCTTTTATTTGCATATATCTCAAAGTGGAGGGTAAAGCAATATGATGAAGCATTCAAGGACGCAAAAGATTTTTTCTCCGTCGATGATTTAGGTCTGGGTGTAAGGAACCAGGACAAAGAAAAGATAGATTTAAACCTGGAACAATATTTCCCTTTAGAACTTCACCAGGAATTAAAAAGAATTCTTTTGGCGATTCAACCTTTCAGGTTTAAACAGGACTATGAAAAACTATTGACCGGCAGTTTCCTTATTTGGTCGCCCTTCCCTTCGTTTATTGCTGATTGCCCATTTAATGAAGCAACTTTGATCAGCGACGAGGTCTTTGAAGATTTTGTTTTCCCGGTCTTAAAGGATCTTACGTTGGTGTATTCTTCAAGAATCAACAGGGACGAAATTCAAAACTTCCTGAACGGAAAGGGGAACAATATCCGTATGTTTTTGAAAGACTTTTCAATAGCAAGAGATATTTCGATGTTGGACCTCGCTGAAAGAACTGTATGCTGTTGTAATGAAGAATATTTGACGCACCTGGTGGAAAACTACAAAGGAAATAAGGAAAAGGACACCGGAACGGCCGATCATTTGACCGTATTCAGCATATTATACCAATTTAAAGAATATATAGTGACCGCTTAATTTATTTCCACAATTATAATGACTGATAAACAACAATTAGTACAGGAATACCTAAAAAGTCAAAGCAAAGCCGCATCTGCGCTTTCTGGTTTGGGTCACAATATGACAGAGGCGATGATCTGGAAGATCCTACAGGCACATTTTGACACAGGAATATTTTCTTCTGATATTTTTTTCAAAAGACTGACAGCTGACGATGTAGTTGAAGTCGTCACAAACTATTTAGATACAAACGGACAAATCCTGGGTGAGATAACTTCTAAAATTGACGCGGAAGTCAGCATTGATGATGACACGCTGCAAAAAGCCATTATCAAGTTTCGTGGACATATCTGGACGATACACAAGAGTGACAAGGACCGTTTTCCTTCCAATCCTCACGCCCATGATTATGAAAACAACCTTAAATTGCATCTGGGCAATGGAAATATCTTTCTGAGGAAACGAATCGTAGGCACGATGGGCAGAGACGACCTGACCAAATTTCGAAAGGAAGTCGAGAATAAAATAAAAGGTATCAGCCTTCCCGCAATTGCCCCTATTTAAATCAACAGCAAACGTATTCGCCAGTGACACAATAGTAATTTTTTCAAATAATAATATAAGATGGAAGACATCATTTACCAGGAGCTAAAAAGTTCTACCGACCGTGTGAAAGTCGGAATACTCCTTTATAAGGGTTCAGGTGATCCTGTGAAGCACCTCAATGAAGCAGTCCATAAATATGTAGGCCACGAAGGCTATAATGAATTTATCGATGCCAACATGGACAATCCCTGGGTCAGGGTAATAATCAAAGGCATCAATGACATGGATCAGGTAGCTTTTGACCCTGCAAAACATTATCTATGATCACTTTAGATTTCAAACAGCTTATCCATTCGGCGGCTTATTATTTGAGCTATCAAGACAAGATTGGGAAAAAGTTCATGATCGATGAATCTTCACTGAAGTACCCGATAGCCGAATACTTATCTGGACTTGAAATGCTACTAGCCAATATCACCCTTGAGTACCCCCATCCCGACCTCAAAAAACGATGCCTTGATTTGGTCATAACCGATAAAGCGAAAACCAAAGTCGAGAGAGCTTTTGAATTCAAAATATCCAAGTTGGCTACAAAATATGACCCGGAGCAAAAGAGAATATTCAATGATCTGATGCGGTTGTATTTAATCGGCAAGTCGAAAAGTTGCGAATGTTATTTCCTGATTGTAGGCACGCAAAATGACTTTATACAATATTTCAGGAGCATAGTGTCCACTCCACCAATTGGCAACAGTAAAGACCTTCCTATACCACAAGGTCTCTATAAAGAATGGTTTGGGTTCAAGGAAGGAGACCGGGTTGCATTTAATGTAAAAACAAGTTCAGATGCGACATATAAAAGCATTTACGATGAGTTTCTTATCGATTATAAGCCGAAAAAGGATACAGATAAATTAGAATTGCCAGATATCATCACAACTGAATGTATGGCGATTTCTGCTTTGTCAAGAGAATTTCCCACGCCCTATGTAGGTGGGGTCTGGAAGGTCGAATAAGAGAATAATTATCTTTATGCCTGCCCTTCTCAATAAAAAGTACCATTCCATTCTGCACAAAATGCACCGGTGCATTTTGTGCATCTAATTCACAGCCAGTGGTTGCTGCCTTTTCACCAAATTTGTGATGAAAATAAAAATTATGGCAAACAATGATAAATCAGAAAGCTTTCTTATCAGTTTTTTAGGGTTTAGATTGCAGTGCACCAACCCTACTGGCAAAACAATAATTATCACCGCAATGGTATTGTTATTCTTTGGTATCTTGATGGTCTTACGTTCTTGACCAGCGAGACAATAGTACGATCGTAAAACTGACATTAAAATGACGGATACAGACTATATCGACCTTCTGTTAAATGGTTACGTCAACCATAGAAACTATTTGGGTGAATTCTATTACCGTGAATGCAAAGTGGCTGAAAAAAAACATATTTCAGCGGTAGAATTTTTTGAACGGTTATTCAATGCAAACAAATATTTTCTCGACGAAATCAGACACAAGTATTATGAGCGTTTAAACGAGGTCGCTATGATAGAGGATATTTGGCGGAGCGAGGGCAAGGATGTCACTGAACTTGCTGACCAAAAGCCGAGCCTATACGATTATTCAGTAACCTTAATCTATCTTCTTGGAGGGAAGTATCTGGGTCATTTTTTTAAAACAGATTACGATCATGTGCAGGGCGCCATATCTGCAGCGTTAGAGAAAACCAGAAAGGAGATCGTAGCCCTGCTGCCTAAAGAAGCCGAAATCACCGATGCAAAAAAGCAATTTTACGAATCCTTCAATCTTTTGCGATTTTTATCCCTGCCCGACCAGCCGGACGAAGGCTTTCAATGGATTGATGAAGATGGAAATGTCACCCTTGACCAAAATCGATTGGCAAGGAAGGAAAAAATAGAAATTCCCAGAGAAAGAATTGCGAGGAACAAACCTGATTTTCAACTCATTTTTGAACGGGAACTGAAAAAGGAATCCTTGGAAAACAACAATGAGACAAGGTTGCATTTTGCCCCCCTTTTGATCGAGCAGATACAAAATTACATCAGCCAGCATAAGAAAGGTGGTACTATAGATTCCTGGGATAAACCTTTGCTCGTCGCTGCCGAAAAATTCATTGCTTGGGCAAAGGCCACTGCACCAGCTCAAAAGAATGCGGAAGCCAAACATATAAGTTTCCCTGACCTATTTATAAATGCCTCCCAATATAAGTTTATCATGGACCTTCTTGTAAAAAACGGCTACTGCGATACACAGACCTTCGCATGGAAAGACGAGGCTAAAGGCAGAAAAAGTCTGCTTGTTGCCATAATTAAATGTTTACAGGTGCAGCAGTACTATAAAAATGACATAGCACTATCTCCAAGCCAAATAAAGGCCATTGCAAAAGAGATGTTTCATCTTGATATAAGTATAGACACCATTAAAAAAACGAAGGTGAGTCAGTTTGACCTTAGTTTTATTCCATTGTGCACTCAGATCAACGCCCAGAATGGCTTCCCTGCTTAGTGTGCTTTCGTCTATTTTTGTTACGCCCTCAATGGTGAGCGCCTTCATGCATCAGGCGATAAGTTGAGCAGTTTAAGGCTTTTGCGCATAGCCCACAGGATATGGAAATTATCCCCGGCGTTAGATTCTGCAGCATCTGGTATATAGGGTGTAGCCATAACACTAAAATTAATTCTTTAATTTGTCGTAGCAAATTTCATAATGAGTCTGTTAAAATCAGGAAGAAAACATTGTCGCCCAATAATATAACGCCGCAGGGTTCTTGTAAATGAATTTCGATATTGGCATTATTAATTTGAAGATAGGGAATAAATCGCCGGCTTCATAGATAGGATCGAAGGGTTATGTTTTATAGATTACAAACTCGTCGTTGCACCTTGTAGGAGTGGCTTCAATTTTTGATTTTGATATAGTCTGAAAAATCAACTTATTTATCCGTTTTAGTCAAAATATAAAAGTTTTTTTATTTAGTGATAATGAAAACGACAAATTTTGAATAACGTTAATAGACTTATTCATACCTCTGCTTCATAATTTTTGTTGTTATATAACAAAAGAATATTATCTTCATTAAATAATAACGTTAACGAATAGCTGCAATATTATTCCTATTCTTTAAGCAGTTTCTATTAAAAAATATTTAACCCCTCAAATTATCTTGCCCAAGATGAAAAAAATTACCCGAACTCTGCGAAAGCACAGACTTGTCATTGCCTGTGGCTTTCTCTGCTTCATGTTCTTCTTGCAACAATCATGTACAAAAATTGATACTTCAGCGCCAAAGAGCGGTATTAGACAACTATCTAATGCGGAGATCACACAGAAGTTTTTTAATGTTCCTGCTAATGTTCCGCAAGCTGTAAAACGTGCAGCGGAAAAAATGAAAACTCTTAATGCTGCAAATGAGTACGTGATAAAATTTGTAGAAGAAAATGGTTATCCTGTATGGGACAAAGCATCCGTAAAGGTGCATGCGCAAACTATATCTAGTTCATTTGCATCAACGACCGGTGGACCGCAGCAGGATACGTCAGTTGTATTGCCACTAGTGCCAGACCCGGGCAAGTTAGTAACCGGTTTTATAGCAGCCCGCATGAATGGGGATGTTATTTTAAACCTGTATCGCGGTGGCGACTATTCTGTTTATAGTTTTGATGATGTACGTGCAGATTCGATGAGTGCAGACAAAGCAGCGGCACAATTAATGGTTTTGAACCGGGATGTATTTGGGTATACAGATTTTATCGTAAAAGATAATCGTCTCTTTAGCAACAAAACAACATTTAGTCTTCCCGAAAGTCATAATGAACGTGTATTTCATCTACGTGATACCACACCTGCAGGCAACAACGTCTTTTTTTACAGTTCCTGCAATATTTGTGTGGATTGGTGGTGTGTTATTTGCCTTGGTATGGATCCGCGCTGTCCCATGGGCGGAAAAGGCACTGATTGTTATGTAGCGACCTGTGTATACGATGATGGAATTCCTGCTCCCGGCAATGACCCAACAGGTGGTGGCGGTGGAGGTTCGAACCCGCCAACCCCTTTCCCATGTCCATCTACACAAGGAAGAAATACTACAATTATACCCTGTACACCACCACCAGCACCGCCTGTAATTGTTTTTGAAGAACTATCCGACCCCTGTGATGAAGTGGTAATGGGCTTAAAAACTAATACTGCTTTTTCTGGCAGATTTGCAGATTTAAACGATCCATCTGTTTTTGGTATTCACAGAGAAGCCGGATTTGCAGTCAGGGATATAATTGCAGGAAATTATCTTGATAATGTTTTTGGCCCTATTGATACTCCACGAATTGACTGGCCTTTTGTGCCTGGTGAGCAAATAGACGGAAAGATTCATACACACTTTGACGGCACTAATTCTATATTTTCCCCTGCGGATTTACTTGCTATGGCAGATGCTTGTGTAAAAGGGCTTGAGATCG